>VDFB02329520.1:0-99249 GCA_007258455.2 Sequoia sempervirens | reverse complement strand
TGGCATGATGATTATTGGTCAAGTAGCCCACCATTTCCTGGAAACGATTGACATCAAGGTCATTAGGGACCGTGGTGTTCTATAAAGCCTTATCGAGAATAGATCGATGCTCAGGGGAAATATGCAACAGTTCCAAGATTGAAATTTGGGCTGGGGTCTTCCCCAACTGGTCAAGTAGGTTATATTGTAACTTGGAAGGCTATGGTGTTTGCTGTGATGGAGGGCCTTGGATAGTGATCTTAGTACGATGAGTATTGACCGCGCACTCAGGATTTGTATTGATAGTAATGGTATTGATGTTCTCATCGGCGGCGTGAAGGAAATGAATGATTTTGCCACCATTATAATCATGCTTGATACTTGCACAGTTGGCTGACATATTGGTCTTAGTACTCAAACTGGGGACAGTTCCTTTCCCATGGTCATGTGGTGGGTCAGAAAAGACTTGATGATCAGTGTTTGAGGATTTTGGTTTCTGCCCACCCACTTCAATAATTTTCCTTTCAACAAGATCTTGTATGATATTCTTCAGTTGTCGACAATTTTGTAGATTATGTCCCTTAATTCTATGATAATCACAAAAAGCTTTATCATCCCACCAAGCTGGTTTAAACTATCCTGGATCGTATTTTCTTGGTTCCTATAGTTGAATAAGATTATGTTGTAATAATTGTTTGAATATGGACTCAATGGGTTCCCCTAAGGGAGTGAACTCACGTTTTTGAAACCTCCTTTGTTGTTGTGGGCGTTGAGTATTTTGGACTATGTTAGGAGGTTGATTGACAACATTAAGAGTGTTGGCAAAAGTGTGAGGTCCCTGTAATGTGATGAGTGGTCCCGCCTGTATTGTTTTAGCATCAACTACCCCATCATTGGTGACATTTTTGTTGCGAGACCAAAATCTGTTTATGTCAGTGGGGGTGTTTTGCACGATTGAATTTCTATTGGATGTTGATGTCTTATGTTCGCCTTTTTCAATGAGATCCTTTTCTATGATAACCCCTTTTTCCACTAGTTCTGAAAAAGATGTACAACAATGTACCCTTAAGTTACTCCTTAGTTTTGCATGAAGATTTTCTTGGAACATAGTAACTTTTTGTTTTTCAGGTATCTCGACAGGACACCGGCTAGCTATAGTCCTCCATCTCTGGAAGAAAGCAATGAATGTTTCACCTTCATCTTGGGTTGTGTGACACAAGGTTGCTATATTTATCTTGTGGTCTATGTTGAAAGAGAATTTCTCCACAAATTTCTCGACCAGTTCACCCCAAGATCTGATGCCAGAGTCTAGACCTGAAAACCACTCTAGTGCAATCCCTACAAGACTTCGTGGAAATAGTCTCATAAGATATGTGGGGTCATAGGTGACATCTATGCATATAGTAGAAAATCCCCTTATATGTTCTATTGGATTTCGTTTGCCATTGTACTTAGGGAGATTCGGTATGACATATCCATGAGGGAAAGGGGTCATATACAATGATCTATCAAAGGGAAATGGGCATATGTCCTTGGTTGAAAAGGATTTCTTAGTTGACACCAACATGCTATCCATTTGTGTTTGTAGTGCATGCATTTGTGTTTGTAAGACATCAACCTAGGTCAAGGATGTGCTAGGCGGATTATTCGGATCCGTGTATGTATTCTGAAATCCAAAGTCTCGTGATGGATTTCAATTGAACGTTGGTATTTGAGGTGGATTTGGATTCAGAATGTTGGTAAACGTGTTTTGGGTTGGAATATGCATAAAATGATTTTGACTTGGGATATGTGTGAACAGATTTTGACTACCAATTTGGGAGAAAGGATTCTAATTCAAAATCAACGTAAATTGGTTTTGACTTGGAATCTATGTGACCGAATTCTGACTACCAATCTGGGAAAAATGATTCTAATTCAGAATCTGGGTGAATGGATTCTGATTGCCAATCTGGGAGAATAGATTCTGATTGCCATGTTGGAAGGAGGGAATGCCTCCTGTTTGTGTAATCCGAGGGATAGTACTAGTGACCTGAGTGCTAGGTATGGCCATAGACCATGGTATGGTGCTCGTGATACTAGCATTAGGTATGGTTGTTGACTGTTAACTTGTGACACCGACATAAGGTGTAGAGGCTGACGTTTTAGGTCTTTTACTCCCAACAAGAGGACTAGAGGGAGTGGATGATGATGCCCCTACAATGAAATTAAATCCTGATGTCATGCTAGACATACCAAATGGGGAAGTATGGACTATTGTACTATGTGTAGGTGTGCTGGATGGCATAGTTGTGCTTATCTGAGGTATAGTATGTTGGAGTTAAAATGACACTAAGAGGGGGGGGGTGAATCAGTGTCTTAACAGATTTGACCAATTTTCAAAAATTCAAAAACATAGCTTAGATTAGATCTCAATATTACTTTGATTAATGCATTCATGAGTTGAATGTAATCATTCATAAACAGAATTGAGAAAATTAATAATCTCAACAGTGAACAGAAACAACAACACAGTAAAGCAGTGAGCACACAGAAGAACAAAGAGAGACAAGATTTTTCCAAGTGGAAAACCCTCCTGGGGTATAAAAAACACTCCCGAAATGCCTTGCAGGCTTAACCTTTTTAATCAACTGTTCACAATGCCTTATAGGCTGATTTTTGAGCACCCACTCAAGGAGCACCAACCCCTCGTTTAGAGACATCTATCTCAAGGAGCACCAACCCCTCAAATTA
Source organism: Sequoia sempervirens (assembly GCA_007258455.2). NCBI lineage: Eukaryota > Viridiplantae > Streptophyta > Pinopsida > Cupressales > Cupressaceae > Sequoia > Sequoia sempervirens. The sequence goes on along the minus strand of VDFB02329520.1, from coordinate 96,537 downwards.
TATTTCAGAACAATAATCATTTCTTAGAGGATCTCTCTATTTTCAGTTAAGCTCATAACTCTCTATTTTCTCATCTACAGAGTACCCTAAAGATTCAATAATTGAATCCCTAAAATATTATATAGAGAAGAAATTTACAATATCTCTGCATCTTGTTATTCAGATTTTATTGCAGAGTTTATCCATACATTTTCATATAGCCAAGGAATGATAATCTCAGAATTACAACTACCTAACAGAAAACATAGTTTTCTGCTTCTATTTATACATCTTTTTGATTTAAATGTCAAAAAAGTAACTGTCTTCAGAAGTAACGGCTGAACAACCAACTTGAGAATGTTCAGACTGAAGTTAACAAAGCTGTTTATAATAGAAATCTTCATCTTGTACCTAGCAAGATTATTAGTCGAGGTGAAATTGATTTCCCAATACAAGAGCCATTTCACCTAGCTAAGAGCCGACCTCAACAAATCTGAAACGCATGTGATCATTTCACTACTTAAAAAGCACAACTACCCGCCACAGACAAATCTGCAACTCCCATGGCTCCATCAACCACTGTTGAGCTTTCAGCTAGAAATGCACCAAATAAAGCTTCCATATACCACTGATAAAGCTGTTACAGCCAGCAACAACAGAAACTAAAACTCTCATGATGGCAGCCAGGCTAGGGTTCCATACCCAGCCAAAAAGAATAATCACAAATTTTTTCCCTAAACTCTCATTTTCGTCGATGTAACGTTATGCCAAAGGAAACTTTATTGTCATCAGACATCCCTATGTTTGTCGCTGAGATGATTCAAAATCGGGGAGACCTTATATAGAATACCTTTTGTTTTACTGAAAGTCCACTTGATACACATTAGTCGCCGTGACACATGGTTTTTCTTGCCGACGAGTCCATCTATACTATACATGTCACTGAGACTTCAAACCATCGGGGAGACATCTTGTAGATCATTTCAGTCATACCAAAACACCACGAATTCACACCTGTTCACCGAGACATATCAATGTCGGGGAGACCTCTCGGAGAGCACACTATGTCATGCCGAAAAACTTTATCCACTCTGAGTTGCTGAGACAAGTCAGATCCTATGCTGACAAAGTCCTTTTGTGTTCCATCGGCGAGACCAGAGGTCATTCACTGAGACCTCACGCCGAAGACCCTGACTCTTACCGATACGCATCCATCCACCACCAGTTGGTGTGACATTGCACATTCGCTATGACCCTTCACCGAAGCCTTAAACTCTTGCTGATGTGTTTCCATTTAATCTTCGATCGGTGTGACATACCAATTTCACTGTGACCACATACCGACGGTGTAACACTTGCTGATAAGGATCACTCTCTGTCATCGAAACAAAAAAGAGGTCTTGCCGATAGCTGCCTGTATGTTAAATTCAATCGACATGACATCAGAAATGTGTTGCCGATAGGCAACATAGACATTTCAAAATGGATCAGGGAGACCCTGCCATTCTCACGCCGATATGTGTAAGCCCGAATGAGAAACAACCAATACCATTAGACAAATGAGATGTCAGAACCAAGGTAACTGTAATACCTTCAAAAATGTGAGTTCAAGGAATGTAATCAAAAGGATTGTAATTATGTGAAATACACCTGTGGTATGCAAGGAGAACCATCTTGACAAAGAAACCATCTGTCAAACTCTGTCAGTCAAAGAAATAACATTCATAACATGAACTAGAGATCTCATCACCATGAATTTGAATCATAACAAATAACTTTCTGTAATAGCCAAGAGACATCAAAGAAGTGCCATAATAAAGCATAAGGATCCAAACTGAGACTGATCATCAAAGAGAACCAACTGAAAAGGATTTTGTCATCAAGGACAAACTATAAACACAACTGAGATCCAACAAACTCCCCCTTTGTCCTTGATGGAAAAACACAAATGACTCTCCCCCTTTTTGCCTCAATGACAAAGAATAGAAGAGAAGAATGTGCATTGCCATGAAACACAACTGAGAAGCCAACCAAAATATCATGAGAAACAGCTACGAAAAGAGTAACAATGCAACAACTAAGATTGTAGGAGAGCTGTAAGTGAATCAAAATAGATAATATGCTCCCCCTAAGCCAATGCTTGTAAAATTAGAGAAGTAAAGATTGAGAGATAACTTCCAATCAAAGTCAAACTTTCAAATAACTCTTTAGCTAAGGGCTTAGTAAAAATATCAGCCACCTGATCTTGTGATCCAACAAAATGTAAACATACTTCATTAGCTAGTACCTTTTCTCTCAGAAAATGAAAATTGATAGCAATATGTTTAGTTCGAGAGTGCATAACAGGATTTTTGGAGATATTTATTGTACTTGTGTTATCACAGAGAATTGAAACAGGTTTAGGAACTTCAATACCCATATCAGATAGAGTTTGACTCATCCAAAGAACTTGAGTACAACATGAAGTGGCAGCAATGTATTCTACTTCAGCAATAGAAAGAGAAACATATACTTGTTTCTTGCTATGCCATGCCACTAAGCGATCACCAAGAAAGAATGCAGCACCACTGGTGCTTTTCCTATCATCCAAACAACTAGCCTAGTCAGCATCAGTATAAGCAATCAAAGAGAAATCATTGCTTCTAGGATACCAAAGACCATAATCAAGAGTGCTCTGAATATATTCAAAAATCCTTTTAACAGCAGTGACATGGGATTCTTTAGGTGATTCCTAAAACCGTGCAACTATGCAAACTACCTGCATAATGTCAGGTTTGGAGGTAGTTAAATATAAAAGACTGCCGATCATTGATCTATATTCTGTTTGATTTGAATCAGGAGAATCATCAATTTTAGTAAGTTTGCATCTAGTAAGCATTGGAGTGCTAACAGGATGACATTCATCCATTTTAAATTTCTTAAGCATCTCTCTAGCATATTTGGTTTGAGAAAGAAATATTCCATTCTCACATTGAGAGATTTGAAGACCTAGAAAGAAATTTAATTCTCCTAACATTGACATTTGAAACTCAGATTCCATTATCTGAGAAAACTTTTTACTCAAAGTAACATTATTGCATCCAAAGATAGTGTCATCAACGTAAATTTCAACAACAAAAATATCAGAACCTTCAGTTTTAACATAAAGATTGTTGTCTACACCTCCTCTAACAAAACCATTAGAAATCAAATGACTGTCCAGCCTAGAGTACCAAGCTCTAGGTGCTTGTTTTAAGCCATAGAGGGCCTTTTTCAATCTGTAAACATGATCAGGCTTATCTTTGCAAATAAATCCTTCAGGCTGTTCAACATAGACCTCTTCATCTAAATAGCCATTTAAAAAAGCAGTTTTGACATCCATTTGATAAACAGTAAAGTTTTTGTAAACAAAATAAGCCAAGAATATTCTGATAGATTCTAGTCTAGCAACAGGTGCAAAGGTTTCACCAAAATCAATACCTTCTTGTTGAACATAGCCTTGCAAATAAATCTTGGCTTTGTTATGGTCAACATTACCATTTTCATCAACTTTGTTTTGTATATCCTATTTGCCCCAATGACATTCTTGTCATCCACCGTCTTGGGACTAACTCCCAAGTCTGATTTTTCTCAATTTGATCAATTTTCCTGATTACTATTGGCTTGCTTGATGTGTCGAGAAGATTGTACACATTTCCTTGTCCTTCCCTTCCAACCTAATAGCTCTTCCAAGCTTCTTGTTCTTAATCTCACATCCCTCGCTAAGTGAAAAGAACATGATAACCACTCATCACTGCATTTGACTAACACCTTTAGAAGATTGTGCTTGAGACCTTCCACATAGTACACATTATAGATAGGAGTGTCTTCATTCAGAAGAAGTGAACCTCTACCTTTAATTTGAATACTAGAGTTATCACCAAACTTAACATAACCACCTACATAATCTTCAAGATTTGTAAACTTATCCTTGTCGCCAGTCATATGGTTAGAACATCCACTGTCCAAGACCCATAAGTCCTTTTTCTTGGAATGAAAAGTAGTTTGAACCAACATAGTTTGCTCAATGTTGTTAACAGTCTTAGGTTTCCAAACCTTTTTAATTTTTTGCTGTTTAGATTGCGCATCAGTTTCAATCAAATGAATGTCCCAAAGCATTGCATTTAAAACATCTCGATCTGCCTAACAAAACCATAGTCAGCCGCCTAAGACCAAACCTGGTATTCTAGGATTCATAAGCCTGCAAGTGTCACCTTATGGCCAAATTTGTTGCAAAAAACAATAACCATAGAAGAAAGGATTGACTCTGTATGAAGATCTATTACCTCTTAAAGACTGAACATGATCCTTACCAAATTCTGAGTGATTTGAACCTGAATGTTTGACTTCAGAAGAGGGGTTTTGTTTGGCATTGTCAATTGAGCATTCACCCTTTTCAAAACCAACACCAGTTTTATCTTTGTACATCTTCTGCTTGCTAAGCATCTCATTCAGTTTTAGAGTGCTTTCGTATTTTTCAATTTCCTTCCTAAGACAAACTACTTCTTGTTCCAGTTTTTGAATTTCTTGATCTTTGTAGCTTACTGTCACTCGAAGACAGTCCTCAACTCTTTTAGCTTCTTCAATTTGAGTTTTTAGAGAGACCATTTCTTGATCTGGTTTATGTTCTTGAGCAAGAACTTGTTTTTTGAGTTTTCTGACCTCTTGTAAAGCACATTTTAGCTCATTTTCAAGATCTACTTCACCTTCTTCAATGTCAATGGTGTTTGAATCATTTTGCTGAGTAATTTCAGTCATGAACAAAGTTTCATCTTCTTCAACTGATGAATCTTTAGACTCAATATCAAATTCATCCTTACTAAATATACTTTTCTTCTTTTTGAAATTGAAGTTTTGTTTAGGTTTAAAGGCCTTCTTCTTAGGCTATTTTTTAGTTGTCTCGTTGTCATAGATTTGATCATCATAGGGACACTTTGCAGCAAAGTGACCTATTTTGCCATAGTTAAAACATTTAAAGGGAAGTTTTCCCTTATATTTTCTTGATCCTTTTTTAAGTCTTCTAACAAAATGGGATTCTTTAGAATCAGACAACTTTGATTCACTGACTTCAACTTTTTCTTACTTTTCAGTGTTAAAGGCAGTTTCTTTTCTAGTTGAGTTGTTTTTGCTAGTTCTCATTTCATAGGCAGTAAGTATTCCTTGTAGGCTATCTAAGGTAAGCTTATCAAAGTGTTTCTTTTCTTCAAGGGCTGAAACCTTATATTCAAATTTAATTGGTAAGGTTCTAATGACCTTTGTAACCCCATCAAACTCTTTTACTTCTTCTCCTAATCCTTTCATAGCATTGAAAACTTCATCAACTCTTAGGAAGTATTCAACCACTTTTTCATCATCCTTCATTTTCATCTCCTCAAACTGATGTTTGAGTGTAATGATTTTTGATAGTTTGAATTTCTCATTCCCTTGGTATATAGTTTCAAGTTTTTCCCAGATTTCATGAGCAGATTTGCAATGCATGACTTTAATGAACACATCTTTAGATAACCCACACAAGAGGGCATGCTTAGCTCTGGAATTTGTTTCATACCTCTTTTTTTCAGCAGGATCAGTGGGAATAGTGCCTGGTACATTGTAATCATTTACAACAATGCTCCAAACATCAACATCAAAAGAAATAAGAAAAGCTTCCATTCTGATTTTCCAGAACACATAATCTGTTCCATCAAATAACAGAGCTCTGGTTACAGAGGCACCGTCTTGAGAATGTGCCATTAAAAACAAACTGCAAGACCAAGATCAATCCAAGGTGATTAAAACCTATCAGAGGACCCTACACTTTGATACCAATTGTTGGAGTTAAAATGACATTGAGAGGGGGGGGTGAATCAGTGTCTTAACAGATTTGACCAATTTTCAAAAATTCAAAAACATAGCTCAGATTTGATCTCAATATTACTCTGATTAATGCATTCATGAGTTGAATGTAATCATTCATAAACATAATTGAGAAAAGTAATAATCCCAACAGTGAACAGAAACAACAACACAATAAAGCAGTGAGCACACAGAAGAACAAAGAGACACAAGATTTTTTCGAGTGGAAAACCCTCCTGGGGTATAAAAACCACTCCCGGAATGCCTTGCAAGCTTAACCTTTTTAATCAACTGTTCACAATGCCTTATAGGCTGATTTTTGAGCACCCACTCAAGGAGCACCAACCCCTCGTTTAGAGATATCTATCTCAAGGAGCACCAACCCCTAATATTATATTTCAGAACAATAATAATTTCTTAGAGGATCTCTCTGTTTTCAGTTAAGCTCATAACTCTCTATTTTCTCATCTACAGAATACCCTAAAGATTCAATAATTGAATCCCTAAAATATTATATAGAGAAGAAATTTACAATATCTCTGCATCTTGTTATTCAGATTTTATTGCAGAGTTTATCCATACATTTTCATATAGCCAAGGACTGATAATCTTAGAATTACAACTACCTAATAGAAAACATAGTTTTTTGCTTCTATTTATACATCTTTTTGATTTAAATGTCAGAAAAGTAACTGTCTTCAGAAGTAACGGCTGAACAACCAACTTGAGAATGTTCAGACTGAAGTTAACAAAGCTGTTTATAATAGAAATCTTCATCTTGTACCTAGCAAGATTATTAGTCGAGGTGAAATTGATTTCCCAATACAAGAGCCGTTTCACCTAGCTAAGAGCTGACCTCAACAAATCTGAAACGTATGTGATCATTTCACTACTTAAAAAGCACAACTGCCTACCACAGACAAATCTGCAACTCCCATGGCTCCATCAACCATTGTTGACCTTTCAGCCATAAATGCACCAAATAAAGCTTCCATATACCACTAATAAAGCCGTTACAGCCAGCAACAACATAAACTAAAACTCTCATGATGGCGGCCAGGCTAGGGTTCCATACCCAGCCAAAAAGAATAATCACGAAATTTTTCCCTAAACTCTCATTTTCGTCGATGTAACGTTATGCCGAAGGAAACTTTATCACCGTTAGACATCCCTATGTTTGTCGCTGAGACGATTCAAAATCGGGGAGACCTTATATAGAATACTTTTTGTTTTACTGAAAGTCCACTTGATACACATTAGTCGTCGTGACACATGGTTTTTCTTGCCGACGAGTCCATTTGTACTATACATGTCGCTGAGACTTCAAACCATCAGGGAGACATCTTGTAGATCATTTTAGTCATACCGAAACACCCCGAATTCACACCTGTTTACCGAGACATATCAATGTTAGGGAGACCTCTCGGAGAGCACACTATGTTATGCCGAAAAACTTTATCCACTCCGAGTCGCTGAGACAAGTCAGATCCTATTCCGACAAAGTCCTTTTGTGTTCCATCGACGAGACCGAAGGTCATTCACCGAGACCTCACGCCGAAGACCCTGACTCTTACCGATACACATCCATCCACCACCAGTTGGTGTGACATTGCACATTTGCTATGACCCTTCACTGAAGCCTTAAACTCTTGCTGATGTGTTTCCATTTAATCTCCAATAGGTGTGACATACCAATTTCGCTGTGACCACATACCGACGGTGTAACACTTGCTGATAGGGATCACTCTCTGTCGCCAAAACAAAAAAGAGGTCTTGCCGGCAACTGCCTGTATGTTAAATTCAATCGACATGACATCAGAAATGTGTTGCTGATAGGCAACACAGGCATTTCAAAATGGATCGGGGAGACCCTGCCATTCTCACACCGATATGTGTAAGCCCGAATGAGAAACAACCAATACCATTAGACAAATGAGATGTCAAAACCAAGGTAACTGTAATGCCTTCAAAAATGTGAGTTCAAGGAATGTAATCAAAAGGCTTGTAATTATGTGAAATACACCTGTGTTATGCAAGGAGAACCATCTTGACAAAGAAACCATCTGTCAAACTCTATCAGTCAAAGAAATAGCATTCATAACATGAACTAGAGATCTCATCACCATGAATTTGAATCATAACAAATAACTTTCTATAATAACCAAGAGACATCAAAGAAGTGCCATAATAAAGCATAAGGATCCAAACTGAGACTGATCATCAAAGAGAACCAACTGAAAAGGATTTTGTCATCAAGGACAAACTATAAACACAACTGAGATCCAACATAGTAGTACTAGCAATCGTTGTGTTTGTCCCTTGTGTAGGTTGAGTTTGTAAGGTGCTAATATCAAATCCTACAAGGTAGCGCCTTTAGCTAGCAATTTGGCTAAGTATCGTTGATGATCATTTGCTAGGTAGTCATCTATGAAAGAGGCAAATTCAGGGTCCTGGGCAGCGACCTCTATGTCTTCTACTGCAATGTGCCCTTGAGTGTTTCTAGTGGTGAATTTGTCGAGTAAAGTCTTGTGAGGTCTTGAAGAAAATGGGTTGATGAATTCGTTTGGGTTCGACATCTTTTCTCTCTCTCTCTCTCTTCTCTTAGACCTAGTTTCAACCATATAAGACAAGCTCAATATGCAGGAAATGCAAAACTACGTCTATGGACAGTATGACTCTAGTCTATGTTTTTGGGATTTTCTGGATGCAAAATAAGGTATGTTAAAAAATGACACTAATCTAGAATGCCAATAAAATGCAAAGTCTAACTAAGCTTTTAAGGTAATCAATTCCGTAAACCTAAGAAGAGGGTACCAACTACCTAAAGTCTAACCAAGGTGCCAATTTAGTTATGTCAAAGAACCACTGTAGGACAAGGATCAAAGATAACTTGAGTCTCCTAACTAGACTGATGAGCTAGGCAGACTCTCTGTAGGACAAAGGATAGGATGATAAGACTAGGTTTAGTGATAGATTTCGTTGACGCTATGATTTTTCTAGAGTGTAGATGGTGGACCTATGCTAAAGTTTGTAAAAATGACCTTCCTAGAAGTGTACTCTAAAGGTAATGTACTCTAAGATGCGACCAAACTCCGAATTAGGATAACTATGATAATGACTAAATGAACCTAAAGGATGCAAAATTGAGCAAAATATTTTCCTGTTGTCGTTCAAAGTCTGCCTATGGGAAGTCAACTGAAAGACTGGTATAACCGTGTTGGCTGGATAGTGATCATGAATTCTTTTTTTCTAATCAGGAAAATGCATCTCAAGATTTCACAGATGTGGTTCAAGTTAACAGCTGTAGTTTTCTGGTTAACAATTGTGTGTCCCTGATAAAGTTTAATGTCTGACTCTAGCAGATGTGGTTAAATTTTTAATAGATGCGACTCGTAATGACAGATGTGACTCAGAATATAACATATGCAGTTTTTTGCAAAGCCAATAAGAGCTAATCTGGCAGATGCGACTGAAAGTGACAGATGCAACTCTAATTTAACCAGATGTGACTCTAAGTTAAACAGATGCGATGACAAATGTCAGATGCGACTTGAAGATAAACAAATGCGACTTTTAAAATCAATTGCGACCTTCTGGTGAACAGTTACGACTCTCTGTGAATTTTCAGTGATTTGAGATTTTAAAACTGACTCCGTTTTCCGTGATCCAATTCTAACAAACAAGGACAATCATAAGACAAAGTGTTTTCAATTTGATTTTGGACTTCAAAGAACATTTAAGTTGACGATAGACAAGCACATCCTAATAGGCCATAAGGCCTAGGGTTTGTATACTTGGTACAACCCATTGAAATACCCTGGATTGGTGATGAACACCTTTCCTTCTCGAGAGCGGATAGCTTAGAAATTTGGTGGCATTGGCTCCCCTCCATGACTCATTAACGTCTTTCAAGCACACCAATTTCGAATTCTTTGGGCAATGACCTCCCAAGAACTGCTATCTCTACTCAAGGGGATCAATAGTGAGTGTCTTCGGGCATGATACTGTACCCTGCACTATACCAAGCAACGACCAATAGAATGGTTGGACACTAAGACAAAAGGTTTTTAATATGGGAATTTTGTTCGTGGGGCATGATCCATGCGGCGAGAGTCCCCTTTCAGATCCATCTTGTTAGAACCATACTCGTGATTCTTGGGCTTTCCCCAAGAACCCACTTTTATATACCGGCTGAAAGTCCCTCAGGTTTAGGGTGCTATCGGTCTGAGTCGTCCTGGGGTGAGTAATTTTTCCCACCAGAACAGGCCCAAGTTCTAGAGTTGGTAACCATTTCTCTTACACCCAGGATCGCACAGATGCACAAGGGGAGAGGATACTTCGATGTACCAAATCGTGAGGGTAATACACAATTGTGCTTTCGCACCAAACACAGTAAACACTTGTTAATTTTAAACCAAATGAAAGATTTGATACACTACCAAATAATATGTTTCAAGAAATTTAACTAAGGTCTTCGACAAGCGTTCTGCAAAAAGATTCATTAGTAGTTTTCAGTATTTTCTTCATCAATCGTCTTGCAAAAACTCATTAACTCCTAAAACAAAAAGCCCACACGCTAAAAATCTGATATTAGTAACACACAAATCGATTGACAATTTTGAGATTTCCTGAAAACAAAAACAAAATGTTACCAGTCAATTACATCGCTGTTTTACCAGTTAGATGCGTTGATTTTCTCTGCAATTGCGTTCTTGGTATTTTATCAGTCAGCTGCGGTTCAGGAATTTTTAGATGCATCAGAATTTTTCAGTTTCGTCGTTTCTGGCATCACATGCGGTTCAGAAAATCAATTGCGTCGCTTCGCCCCATTGATGCGTCTGTGAATTTCAATTGCGGCGTTTCGTCAAGCTAATGCGTCGTTCCGTATGAAAAACCTGCAAAAATCAAAATAATAGTCTACGAATACATGAAGATGGTGTCTTCATGTCGGGTTCACGAAATGTAACGCCAAGAAAGTGCAGAGAGAAACAGATCAGTGCGAACATGAAATCTAGATCTAAATGCCAATCTAATGCTAAGCAAAAAAGAACAAAGGAAAGTAAAAATGTAAATAAAAATTGAACAATCTCACCAAATTGCTACGTATTTCCATGATTCATCTCGATTGCCCTTCTCCATTTTGCTTGTAGTAGTATAATTGCCCTCAGATTTCTCGTAAGTTCGTGCAAGTATAGCCTAAGATAGTGATTTAGCAAAACATCGAAGATTCAAGATAAGTGCTCTCAAAAGTCATAAGATTTCACGAGATCTTGGAATGATGAAGACTAGATCAATTTATAGAAAATTGATTATTCGAACGACAGGCCAGGATTGAAAGATCAACGAACGGTTGAGATTGACTGATTAGACATTCATTCTGATAACCGTTAGTAGTGACATGAGTGATATAAATTAGAAATAGAATTAAAGATTAAATAAATGATTTAATCTTCCAGTTTGGTATTCGAAAACAAAAGAATTATCTTTGCATGACAAAGATGAAGATTGATTAAAGCAACTCTTTGTTCGAATGCACACACAAGATTTTAATTAATTAAATAAGAATATTTAATTAATTTGCATGTACATTCAATTGAGTTAGCACTGGACAATTGAATGATTTGATGAAGAGATTACTTGAGAATGCCACTCAGACATTAAATCAAGAGTTAACTGAGCAATTAAAATAGATCTTTGAGTCGAGTAAAAGTGAATACTTAGATAACTCACACAATTATCTAAATATAGAGGAATGCGTTAAAATAGAATTCATGAATTAAATAATTCATTTAATTCAAGATTTGATATTTGAAGAATAATTAAATAAATAAGATTTATTTAATTAAGTGATGAAGGGATTTAAATGAATAATTGAATAAATAAAGAATTTATTTAATTATAGTTGAAGTATGATAAAGAGTAAATTAAATAAGAATTTATTTAATTTGATAAGAAGGATAAGGTTAATTAATAACATAATTAAATAAAAAGTGTTTATTTAATTAATCAGATAGAATAAAGAAAAGTGTGAATTAATTAAATAATTAAGATTATTAAATTAATAGAAGAAATGAAGACTATAGAGAATAATTAAATAATTGACATTATTTAATCATGACCATGAAGAATACGAATTATGAAGAATATTGAAGTCGCAGGCCTAAACCAAACTTCGGTGTCTACATATATATATATATATACATTTATGTATATATTATTTGAATATTCTATTTTGAGCAATAAATCTTAGTCTATTAAAATTAAATACCATATTTGTTTTAATTTTATTCTTTAATTTAATTAGACTTTTATTTTCATTAACCAAAGCCTTGAATTTTGACAATTTAAATTTAAGGAAATAATCGAGCAAAATACAAGTCACAAACATGACTCAATGATTGAATAGTCAAACAATACGAACCGGAAGCAAAACAAAAGTAAAACGACCACATGAAGATGAAACAATACCAATAGACCTCACAAATAGGGCATGACAATAGAGATTCATCCTCGACGAGGACGATGGCTCAGCATGGGGGACCCAGTGCTACCTCTGAAACAACAACTCCATTGGGCTCTAGCACACTCAAACGTGATAATCAGGTGGAGTCAATGCCCTGTACCTATGGCCTACAACAAAACATAGGGTCAAACATGTGCAAAATAAAATAGCCAATCACATCGTGAAGGGAAAGTCGCAGCATCACAGGGCACTCGCAAGTGAGTGATGCAACCATGTTTCCCTTCACCAAACATAATAACTGATATCAAAACATGATAACACATACATCTAACAATACATAACATCGTATCCATGACAACTCAATAAGAAATTAACTAATTTGCTAACCATGATATAAATAAGAAACATTAGATATCACAATGCCATCAATATCATTAAACTAAGCATCATAGTGTCATCAATAGTCACTATATCCAAACATCAGAGTATCACAATATCTAAATAACATCCAATAGTATCATAGTGTCCAACAAATAGTAACATAAAGTCTTGCAAACAACATCATAAAGTCTAGATGCAATCCAAGTAGCTATCCAAACAAAGGCAAACTGAGGGGGCATCACATCCTCCCCCTAGGACCAGGCTTACTCTTGGAAACCTATAAACAGATACGGATAAATCTCTCTCATCCTGGAAGCATCCTCCTAGGTAGTAGAAGACTCATTGTTTGGATCCCACTAGACCCTAACCTACTCAATGTCTCATCCCTTGAGTGTGAGCCTCCTATACTGAATGATGCCTATAGGCTCCAAAGCCAACTGCCCGTCCTCTACCTGTAATGAATTGCAATCAAGGATGTGAGATATATCAGAATAATATGGTCTAAGTATTGAAATGTAAAATACATCATGTATGCATGAGAGACTAGGCAACAAAGCAAGACAATATGCTACAAGACCAATCCTCTCCAAGATCTCAAAAGGTCCAATAAAGCACGGTGTGAGCTTAGAGCCTTTTCCATAATAGATGTGGATGCACACATAAGAACACCCGATCTCTGATTGAAAATTGATGATCCACCCTATGAGCATCAACATATTTCTTTTGTCTATCCTAGGCTACTACCAAATGCTCCCTAATGCAAACCACCTATTGCTCCATCTCCTGAAGCGTCTTTCGACCAAGAAGAACCCTGTCCTCCAAATGATCCCAACTCAACAAGGTCTGACATAGACAACCATATAACACTTGAAAAGGAGGCATGCCAATAGAATTGTGATAGTTGTTATTGTATGCAAATTATACCAAATAAAGGTAGTCCTCCCAACGTGACTACTGATCCATGACATATATCCGAAGCATTTCCTCGAGGATCTGATTGACCCTCTTGGTCTACTCATCAGTCTCTGGATGACAAGCTGAACTAAAGTTCAACTGAGTCCCCAAAGCATGTTGTAGGGACGCCCAAAGAGCTAAAGTAAATACTGGATCTCTGTCTGAAATAATCTGGCGAGGAATACAATGTAACTTGAAAATGTCCTCCATGAAGACTCTGGCCATTGATGAAGCATTGTATGAGGAACAAACATGAGAGAAGTGTGCCACCTTCATCAACCTGTCCACAATGACCATAATGGCATCATGCTAACGTGAAGAAACAGGAAAACCAACAATAAAATCTAATGAGATAATGTCCCATTTCCACTCCAGAACCAAATGAGGTTGCAAAAATCCTGTAGGATGTTGGTGTTCTGCCTTCACTCTCGGACACTCCAGACACCTTGACACAAAATCAACTATGTCTCTCCTCATACCAGCCCAAAAGTACAGCTGTCGAAGATTAATGTGCATCTTTTTGACACCAGGATGAGCTGAATACAGTGTCTAATGTTCCTTTGACATGATCAAAGTACGAAGATCTCTAGAGGATGGTACATAAATATGACCCAAATGCCTCAAAAGGCCATCTGACTCAAGGGAATATCCTGCAAACCTGCCCTCTAAAGCTCTACCTAACTCCACCTCAGACCTCACCTCTTGATACTGACTATCTGAAGGAAGTGCTAAAAGTATCTGACTCCTCAAATCCACACCAAGAGTCACTATCAATAACTCATGTCTCCATCTACTAAGTGCATCTGCGACCAAATTCTCCTTTCCTTGGATGAATTTCACCTCAAAATCATATTCGCATAGGAACTCCATCCATTGTCTTTGCCTGGCATTTAGATTAGGCTACGTAAAGATGTACTGCAAACTATGGTGATCAGTGTGCAACTCAAACTGATGCCCCAATAGAAAGTGCGTCCATCTCGTCAAGATATGTACCACAACAACTAACTCTAGATCATGTGTAGGGTAATTAAACTTGTGATCCTTGAGTTTGTGAGATTCATAGGCAATCACGCAACCCTCCTGCATTAACACAACTCTTATACCCTCTAAGGAAGCATCTATACACACTACAAAATCCCTAGAATGATCAGGAACAACTAAGATTGGAGCACTGGTCAATCTATCCTTAAGAGTCTAAAAAGCTTCCTCGCACTACTCTGACCAAAAAAATTTCTTCCCTTTCCTCTGAAGAGAAGTAATGGGGTGTGCTATCCTCAAAAACCCCTGTACAAACTATCGGTAGTAACCTGCCAACCCCATAAAATTGCATACCTCTGCAACATTAGTAGGTGCCGACCAATAAATAATAGCTTTGATCATTAAAGGATCCATGACAATGCCCTCACCAGAAATAACATGTCCTAGATATTTCACCTCTGTCTTGAAGAACTCACACTTTAACAAGTTAGCATACAGTCGATTCTCCCTCAAACACTGTAGCACCTATCTCAAGTGATCCTCATGCTCCACCATGGTCCTTGAATAGATCAATATATCATCTAAAAACAACAAGACAAACCGGTCAAGGTAGGTGTGAAACACACCATTCATCAAACTCATGAATATCGAGGGTGCATTCGTTAACCCGAACAACACCATTGTGAACTCATAATGCCCGTATCGAGTATGAAATGCGATCTTATGTATATCTGCCTCAAAGATGCGCAACTAGTGTTATCTTGGTTTAAGATCAATCTTCAAGAATACCCTAGCACCCTTGATCTGATCAAATAGATCATCTATCCTCTACAATGGATACTTGTTCCTTATTGTCACCTTGTTCAACTGTTGATAATATATACACAATTGAAGGGACCCATCCTTTTTTTTCATAAATATCACCAGTGCTCCCCAAGGGGAGACACTGGGATGAATAAATCCCTTCGCTAACAACTCCTCAAGCTTTAATCAAAGCTCCTTAACCTCCTGAGTGGTCATTTGGTAAGGAGCTCATGAAATGGGCTCAACTCTAGGTACAAGATCAATCTTAAAGTTGATGTCATGCTTAGGTGGCATCCCTAAAATCTCGCTAGGAAAAACATCGGCATACTGTCCAAGAATGGGATGACTATCAAGTGACACCTCTTCCTGACTCTCTCCTAACTCCAAATCATTGACTGTCACTGCAAAAAATTGACAGCCCTGCCACATACACCTCTTCAACTACATAGCTGAGATCATCCTCAAAGAAATAGGTCTTTGAATCCCAACTACCTCAACCTCACTACCAAAATGATCAACACACTTCACCAACTTGCAATGACAATCTATGACTGCTCTGTGAGCCTCTAACCAATCCATGCCTAATACAACATCATAAGAACCAAGAGGAATGATATGAAGATCAATCATGGTATCAAGAGATCCAATCCTCAAACTACAACCATGAACAAGAGACTCAACTGCGACCTTAGCACTGGAAGCTAACTCAACCTGCCACCTTAGCACTGGAAGCTAACTCAACCTGCCACCTATCGTCCTGCTTCACTGCCACCATTCCACATCGTACAACAAAAGAAGGAGAAATAAAGGAGTCTGAAACACCTGAATCAAAGAGTATAGAAACTCTACTGCTTTGTAACACACCTAATGTCTCTGTTAGAACACCAAATTTGTACCTTGTTTGCTAAGCTTTTTAAAGAACTTAATAGACTTGGACCAACATGGGAATGCTTTCAAGTTGTGGGTGACCTACTTGAAAGCAGACCTCCAGTGATAAGGGTTGGCTTCCCCTTTTTGATGCCACCTAACTACTTTTAAACTCTGAGCTAAGGGTAAGAAATTGCATAAAATAAACCTAATACAGAAAGAAACTAAGGTGATACACCAAAAAACTAGACCTGCTAACAACCTTACACATTCAAATCAATATTTAAAAGCCAACTCACACTACTCCCTATCCAATGCAATTCACATCAGTAATTTATAAAGAGGTCTATAACAGTGTTTCTTAAAAGGAAAAATAGACTTCACAATCAATAACACCATTAAACAACACAATTTATAACCTGTAAACATGCATTTTCTGTCAAATGGATGCATGAAACATGGGACAATCTTGTAAGGAAAATGACTTTTTACAAAACAGACTAATCAACCATTAATGACACACCATAAACATGAAGAGAGAAGGTAAAATACTCCAATCTATTAATTCAAAGTGCTTACTGTATAATAAGCCTGTCTGAGTTACTTGATGCAGCTCCATGAAAAACAACTCCAAGAAAATCAAGCTATCCTTCAGCTGAAAAAAGAAAGAACTCCCTAAAATGTTAAAAAATGAACATACTTAACCAACACCCACCAAAACTCCCACACCGGTGTTTCTAGAAGATTCTTCTCAGATAAAATAGAAATGGCCCCAAAAGAACCTTCTAGAAGTCTCTAAAATGTCCTCTACATGGAGAAACAACAAGCTAAGCCAATAGCCATCCCAAAAGTGTGACAAAATACTTCCAACTGGCCTCTTTGGTCACCAAAATTAGTCAAAACAACATCCTACACATTTCATACCTCTACAAGTCATCATTGGTCTTCATCCAATACTTGACCACATTCTTCATCATGCAATATGTGTGTTTTTAAAACACAAAGCTCTAAACAACATTAAAGTTAATGACCTTGTTTAAGTGATTCATAAAAAATCACTTAACAAGTCACTTTACAATTCAAGCATAAGAGTAAGGGCCCCACCATCTCCTTGTGTTACATTTCCACTAAAAGGCACAATAAAAGTGATTTTCAAATCACTCATATGATATCTTCAAAAGTTGGGATCAAATGCAACACATAATGTTATATCTAAAATCCTTCAAAAGCTTCTAAGGCCTTGACTATACCAACTTACCACATTCTGCATTTCACTCAACACATGGCAATATTCACTAGTTTGCAAAAGGCATCATAAGCTCCAAAATACTTGGCCAATATGGCCAACTTCCAAATCTCTTGGAAAGTATATTCCAAGTCACATGATGTTGATTAAAAAGAACAGGGCATCACATGTGTTGCATTGACCCACCCATATGTTATATTGTTGAGGACTTAGAACTTGGCATGATTTTGAATCAAAAGGGAATACTTAAGGCATAACATGCCTAAGTTAATAAGTCAAGTTTTGGCCCCCATTGTATTTAACACATGCTTCAATTTTTAAAACATGGGACAAAAATTACCATCGGCACTCAAGGGTCAAACCCTAATCATCAAAATAGCCAAATAATGGAAAAACACCATCATTTTTTCCATCGAGCACCTTGGAAGAGAAATGATGCTGCCATAGGGTTTGAAGTTGACACTGGAAAAGTTGCTAACTCATTGGTTTTTTGGATGGTTCACTGAGGAAAACACCATGGAAGCATAGGTAAATGTGTTTGTTTGACATAAATCTGCATCTTTTGACTTCTTTGGAGTCCTCCATTCATTTTAGGCTGCGGCCTATAGCATTCTCCTAATCACTTTTGTTGCTTTTCCTGTGGTTATTGTAATTATTTCCTTGACAACTGCCATGAGAAGCTTGTGTATGAAGCTTTCTGTGAAAGAAAAAGCTTGAAAATTGTAGAAAATGTGTGAGCAAAAGCTCCAGGCGAGTTCAATCGACCACTCCATTGATGTTTTTGAGCAACAGAAAGCCATTCGAGCTCTTCATTTTGAAAAGATAACAACAAATGCTCATTTTTTTTCCTTTGCATTTGTTAACAATGATACCTTCATTGTTGTTTCTATTTTTTTTCATGAAAATAATATCTCCTTGGCCGCGACCATGGACAAAAAATAGTGTGATTTTACATGGCTCAACTTCACTTGAAAACCCCATATTGTCCTTTGATTTTTCTTTGTATTAACAAATCTCTCAACAACCCAGATGGGTTTTTAATATGTAAAAGAAGAAGGATTTGTTGTGAGTTGGGCCTCCATTTTTGAAAACTGGGTTTTCTCCACATTCACAATTTCTGCTTCATTTTGATTTTCATTGTAAAAACCTTGTTTTGGTTTTTTTGTAGCATGATATTTGGAAAATCTGCAACTTGTTTGTAAGAACCCATGTGGGTCAATGGATTTCATATGAAGATCCCAGATTTGTTGCAAAAGAATGATTATTTTTGCAAGTTTCATTTCAATCCTTTGTAAAAAATAACAGTGTTGCTTATTTTGCTGAAACCCCAAGTGGGTTTTTCACATTTGCAGGAAAAAACCAGTTTCTTTACCACGGCCTATCAAAACACACATGAATTCCTTTTCATTTTTTAGCTCCTATAGTGTGTTTATCAAATTGTTATTTTCTTTCACAGATTTGTAACAAACCCAGATGGGTAATGTTTTCAATTTGATGAAAGAACTTCTAGATTTTGTGCACAACGGGGAAATGTCATTGCACAATATGGGTACACTGGAAACCTTAACTTGTAGCAAAATGTGTCCTTTAGAAGGCATTTAACTGGATTTTCTATAATATGTTTCATTTCTGTAGAATGTTTTTGAGAGAAAAACCCCAAAATGGGTTTGGTCACTATGAATAATCTGCATTTCACTCACACATCCCACATCTCAGATTCCATAGGGATATACTGACCAGTGGCATAAATAGGCACCATGAAAAGTACAACAACAATTCATTTATTTCTTCACCTCCCACTACTAGGTTCTTTTCTCCTTTTATGGTCATGAGAGATTATCTATTTCTATCATTTATTCTTATTGCATTGGTATGGCTGAAACATATGTGTATCAATAACATTGGATCTTGTTATGTTTGGGAAACTCCTCACCAAAAGATGCCATAAATGCACCTTATCGAAAGCATACTTTAGGACCCCCATACATACAAACACAAAGATTTCCATTTATTATCTTGCAGCAGTGGTACTTAAGATGATGGTACTACCCCACCCTTGGGCATTGCTCTCTTTTTGCATCAGGGTACATTTGTCTTCCTTCATCACCATAAGTTGCTTCTACCTGGTTATTTTTTAGGACCTTAAGAAAGGCATTGCAATAAAACTTTGTTGATTGTTTCCATGCATTTCCCCCATGATGATGACTTTCTTGTTCTTTATGCATACCACATCCCTTGCTTATTCCATCTACAGGTTGTCACCTTGTACTTCAATGATTGACAAAGATTGAGGGTTGAAGCTCCTTTTCCTTACTTGAAATGCACAATACAATGGAACTCATTCTCATAATCATGCACTTTCTCACCATTTTTTTAGACCAGACTATCATACACTTGCATTGCATATGGGTGTGTTGTAGCATGAGGTCAACATGCATTGTTGATATACCTATTCATGAGAGTATTGCATTGCTGTCTCATTTACTCTCTTAGGACTGCTCTATAGCTTGTATGAGATCACATAGAGAGCATTCTGCTGGTGCAGTGTCACTGTCCTTTAATGATGCATCAATAGCACTATCTTTGATTTAACTTTGCTCATCAATCACTTATTGTTGAAAGCATGATTACTAATGCCTATGTTAACAATGACACCTCATGTGCTTATGGATTAAACTGCTGCTCCAACCCTCATACAAGGCTATGATGCATAGACCATACATCCAAAACAAACCAGCTATATTGACTTGTTGCCAACATCTCTTTACAAATCACAATTTCTTTCTATCACCATGAAAGTCAAAGAGTCTTTCAAAACAGAGCATTATGCTGGTGTAGTGTCATTGTCCTTTCTCTTGCATCAAAATGGTGACCTCCATCAGGTAAGAGTACAACTGGAAACCATCATTAATGTTCATTGAAAGTTCCTAGGCCCAACACCCATATTCCATTGCTATAGGAGAATGTGAGGACTTAATACTCTTTGTTCTACATGATGTGGTTGCTCCACAACTACTACCTCAATATCATACTTACTTTGTCGATGCACTACCCATTATTTATGCATTGAATTGTTGACTTACCACAAGGCCATTTGCTCCTGCTAATGCACACATGACATCCCATTAGAAGTGATCACATCATATGAGGGTTCCATTGTTTTCATAAACTTCTTATAATGACATATTCATGATATGATATCTATGTCAACTAGAGTTGATGTTTGAAATTTTGCCTTTCCCTTTCCTCAAACCATCATACATTGATTGTTAGGAAAACTGTTTGTTTAATGTTTGGTTGAGAGGCCTTGAATAAAGCCTTGTGCAACTTGAGCTGTCTCTTAGAATTCCTTTCTTTGACATTGGTGTCATTCACTTATGCATGGGCAACTAGAGTTCTCCTTTCTTTATTACCACGAAATCCTTTGATCACTGTGTTGCCTCATTCATTATTGTTGTCCTAACCCTCATGGTGTCTTGTAGCATACCTCATGGTTGTTGTTCATATACACGTACCATGACATTGATTGAACCATTTCTTGCTTTTATATGTGAAAGTTTCCTCATTGTAATTTTATTGGACAACCACCTGTCACATATGTGGGTGACCTAACAACTCACTTTCCTATGTGATATGTGACTGCCCTGTAGGGTTATGGGGAGGGGATTGAAAACAACTTGAAATGCTTCCTCATTGTTTAGAAGATGCATAATTGAACTTGATGCATCTATGAAGACACTTGATGCATCTCCAAAATCACTTCTTTTTATAAAATGGATCAAGGGTCCACTTAAGAAGATTGAAAGACATATCAACATAGTATGTTGCATCTTTTGAATCTAATAATGAAAGTTGATCAACTAGTGTGATTCCATATTGATTTAATGCATTGATAACAGATAAATCTTTGATCAAGTTGCTCAATTTCCTTTTATTTCAAAGCATGTTGGGCTCTACCCTTGTGGGAGCCACATTTAACCCACATGCTATCAATTGATCTGATAATGAAACAATAATCAAAATTTTCCTAAATATGCACATGAAGCAAATAGTTTGAAAATAAATACATATGTCAGATGTTTTTGTTTAATGCACTTATGGATCAGTTTATACATGCATAGGTAGGTGTGTATGTAAGGATTGAATATTTCATTGCTTGGAGCTTCACTCTAACATCATGTTTCCTTTAGATGCAGGGTGAGGAGCACTACGGAGCTGGGAGGGACACAAGTGGTTCAGGGCAGCAACAGAGCATTCAGGCAACCTACAACGAGTCATTCTCAGGCAATGGCTGGTTCAATTTTCATATGCACATTTCATTTCTCTACTTATTCATGCATGAATTATTTCATAGGTTCATTGAATAAGAGAGTTAGTCCCTTGTCTTGTGAGGGACATGTATATTTCAAGATTATCAATAAAAAACTACATTTGTATATCTATGATTCTCTTTCACATTTGATGTAATGCAACATTTAAATGACAAAATGCAATATACTTTGTTTTGACAATCATTCCTTCATGCATACTAAAATTAGCGGTGTTATGGTTTATATTTAAATGTTTAAAACGAAAATTAAACACTAAGTTACCTGTTTTTAGTTGAAAGCTAAAACATCAGGTAACAATCTCAACCACTATACCCGGTCTCTGAGTAAATACAGTTGCCCTTGAGGACACTGCAATATGATCTTAGCCCTGTACCTTTCCAAAACCTCTACTACCTAAAGGTGCACTAGATTGTTGAACATTGCCCCTGTTAACTATAGACTACAAAACTGGGGTTGGTGATTAGAGTGATAACACTTAATTCATCTCCAATTCCTGTCTCTCCTGGATTGAGACCTATCGTCCTGATGAGATCGTGAGTTCTTATGTTTTGACTGTGAGGGCTGCTGCTGATGCTACTATTGGCCACCCTTAGAGGGTGCTTGCTAACTCCTAGATGGACCTACTGACTGATTCTGACCACCACGAGAACTGAACCCTGCCTAAGGTGCATTGCTAATCTAAACCCTCGTTTGTCCACCTAAAGCCATAGCTAGATTCTCCTCAACAATCTAAGCTTTTTCCACAGCTACCTCCATGGTTTTTGGCTTGAAAACCCAAACACCACCACTTATGTGAGCATTTAAGCCCCTGATAAAGTGCTATACTAACATGCCCTCATCATCTCCAATGCCAACATATTGCTTGAGTTCATAGAATCTCTGCTCATATTATTCCATTGACATCGCCATATGTCTCAACTCATGAAACTGATCTACTTGATGTTGCTGCCAATGGTCAGACAAGAATCGAGCTCTGAATCACTCAAGGAACGTCTCCCATGACACTGAATCTATATCTAGATGGAGCTTCTACTCCTCAAGATGCCACCACATGGAAGCAAAACCTCAAAGATGCATAATGGTGCACCTAGCCTTGGTATTGCTACCATATGGGTGCATAGAAAAAAATTGGTTTAGATCGATTAACCAAGTCTTAGCCTCTAAACCACTATGTGTCCCATCAAATGTCAAAGGACGTGCTCAAAGAAGGTCCCTCATATGACTAGCTAATAGGGCATCCTGCTTAACAACTAACTCTCTCCTCCTGGGAGACCTCTCTCTCTCTCTCTCTCTCCTGATACACTAACTGCTCACCCTCCTTCCTTAGACCAAGCTAGGCAAGAACCTCCTCCAGTAAGTGGCACAACTGTGCGCCCTCCAACCCTGGCTAACCCAGATTTTGTCCTACACCTCCCTGATTGTTCTGTGAAATTTGATGTTCCTCAAGATTTGACTAATGAGAACTCTGTGGAGGTGAATCCTGGTGATTGGCCCCACGACCACCACCATGACCTCTACCCCGTCTCCTAGGCATGATCCTACACAAACACCACCAAGACAAGTTTAGGGTATTAGACGAGGTCAACAATAGAAAACTTAAACTTCAAACTATACATCTAAGACAACTTAATGGGCTCCTTTACATACCTAGAGCACCCAGTGTTTAAACCTGGGCTCTGATACCATGTGTAATGCCCCCGCTGAGAACCCTAGAGGACAAAACCTAAGCAACTAAAAATGGACAATTTTTTTTAAGTGAAATGTTGCACGATTGAAACAATACATAAACTTAATTACTATCCTACATCCTCTAGGGTGCATGACTGCATTACGTAGATCCCATCGTTAGAAAAACTAACTAAACCATAAAGCTTAATAATAACCAAATTCTAACATCAATTACACATTACATCTACACATAACATATAATCAAGTAACCCATGAGATGCAACCATAAATTAAACATAGAAAGAATAACTGATTACATTCAGTCCACTTAACATGAACAATATCATTGAATACATATCTCATCACATAACGGAGTTACATCAGTTTCAGCTTTACAAATACATTTTGTACAATAATATCTCCTTGTTACATGTGAGGAGTGCTCAACAACATGATACATGATACATAATAGAAATTATAGTACAAATGCAAGTACAAATACAAGGATTAAAACTCCCAAGAGAAGATACAATGCAAAAGTCTTCGGATCAAGTGAAGTCGCCACAAAACGTACAAGAGAAGGGGAACCCAATGGAGAACGTAACACGTTCCACCCAACCATGTGGACCCAAAGGTCCACCCCTGTTCTAGGAGGTAACAAAGGGTCCCACCATAACTGATAGACAAGGACTAAGACATCACAAGCCTGACATAACTCACAAGAACAACAACAAGAAGAAGAACAACAAACAATAGTGACTATACTTCTAGAGGTACATAAATATCCAAGGTAAAAAACCAAGCAAGGGAACTCATGGTTGCCGTAGGGGAAGTGTCATCACATAGTCAGTCATGGGTTATCTAGGTAGATCTTCTTAGGCACCGACCCCCATCCTAGGTTATCCTGGTAGCCTCTACTAATCTTCGGCCCCTCATACCAACTTATGTGGAATCAACTTACCTCTCATGGAGATGAGGTAGTTGATTGTCCATTCCAGGCCTTCCTGTCTCACCTCAAGCCTAAACGAGCGCTTGAGCCTGAGCGAGGTATAAACTTATCTTGTTAATGTTTTAGCTACCCAATCCCCCTAGTTTGTGTTACATTATCACTTGTTAACCAAAATTCCAAATGGGTTATCCAAGCACCCCTTTGTGCACCAGCCCCCATTGGAATCCACCCCCCTTACTGACA
This sequence comes from Sequoia sempervirens, assembly GCA_007258455.2. Taxonomy (NCBI): domain Eukaryota; kingdom Viridiplantae; phylum Streptophyta; class Pinopsida; order Cupressales; family Cupressaceae; genus Sequoia; species Sequoia sempervirens. Next base: position 71,821 of record VDFB02329520.1, on the reverse strand, counting down.
ACGGAAAACCACTGAAATAGAAAACATATCCACTTGCACAACTCAAAACCCAAAGCAAGTCACAAGGTGAGGCATAATCCCTCCCGCTCACAAATTCCATAAGACCAATCACAAAGGAAATTTAATGTGCAAGGGAAACGACCATCATAAAATATAATCAAGATAAATCTCCCCATACAAGTTAAACAAATAAATTCATCAAGAGAACAAATCACCTTAGCCTCTAGAAAAACTCTAAGATTCATAACTAAGACATAGTTACTCATAGACCAATACCCATGATAATTCAAAATCATTAAGCAATCAACTTTCAACTAACATATTACATCATAAGAGTACAAGATAACTAAATGTTTTGCAAGACATCTATTCTTAATTATCACTTATCCATTAACACCAAAATTACTTTCTTGTATTTTCTTTTTCTATTGTTTATCGCATTGAAGTATAATTATAAGACTTTTCTAACCACATTTCCCTAATTTACACCTTTATATAAAATACATAGACGCGGAATTATTTTAACATTTTACCACATTAAAAAAGTTCGAGTTCATACATACACATATATACACATACATACATATATATATATATGTATATATATATATATATATATATATATATATATATATATATATATATATATATATATATATATATATATATATATTTAAAATCATTAGTTACAGATTACAAAAGTGAATCAAATAATATAGTAATCTAATTATTAAGGATGCCCCTTCAAACATACACACATATATATATATATATATATATATATATATATTAGTGGGAGAAGTGACATATAACTACGACTAACATACACAAAGCTATCACATAATAGAGGAAAACTAAAGTGCCCTACACACCCTTCTCTGTGTGAATATCACAGTTTATCAACAGATGATAGATCACATAAACATAATCGATCCCTACTATATGTTAAACCTTTAGTTAGAAAAAATGTCGATAGAAAGGAGGACATAAGTGATAGATTTAGGTTTTCTATATATCTAGATAAACATTCCTTTCGGTGACTATCACTCGCTATTTTAAGCAGACACAATGGAAGTGCATTCAAATATTGATTATGCAAAATTGGAGGTGAAGTAATGCAACTCGACTATCTTAGAAAGATTCGCTAGGTTGAGTTAATAATAATATGCCATAAAAAAATATCTGTAGTGATTATACAGATCATGGCAACTAAATGGATTCCAATGCTAAAAGACATACAATATGAAGGACAATGTTGAATGTAAAGGCTCAAGTAAAAGCAAACCTACAGAAATTCAAGACAAGAAAAGCATAGAGATACGCAAAAGCTAAAATATTACAAGGCCGATCCCTACTTAACACATGTGATTTCCATATTGTTTACATACAATAGATATAGAGGAAGGAATTATATTCATGATTGAAGTTTAAAATTAAGAGGATAGAATGCTAATCGGCATACTCTACATTGGAAGTTGTGCACATCATAAATTAAACAACACCCATCATTCCAACATTATGGAATCGGCGGCTAGAGTCAGCTTGGATACATGGTCATATGAAGAAGACATTACAAACTATAAGAAGCTATTAAATGTGATGGGTCAATAGGGGCGACAAATTCTATTCTTTATAGTATGCGTAAATAAAATATTTATAAGATGATAATAAAAAATAGGGCAGTAGTAAAGATTATAAGCCCAAAATTAGAAAATGGAATAGCACAAGCGACATCAATAACAAGATTCAATTGATTTTCAAGATAGAACAAATGTCTATCTCCAGTGTGCTTCCAAATGTATGTTTCATTATTCAAAGAATTCAATCAAGGTGAGGTACGGTTTGAAGGAAGAAAAGACTTGAAGGATTTACAAGAATAACTACAATATAAAGAGGGCTTTAGAATACAATTCATCCATCGTCCAGTGATTGAATTATACTAAGAGAAACATGGCACTGGAACGTTAAAAACTCAGAATATTGCAACATCAGACTAAAGAATGATCAGAAATCTATATGAAGATTGAAGGCAACAGAGTTTGCTCAACTTCAAGACTTTTCTTAAACTATAAAGTAAGAAGACTAATACATTTAGCTTTCAAGATAAATCCTTCATTTCAAAAAAAATAGAGGAAGAGATCTCTTTAGAAAAAACCTGGAATATTTGAACTGAGCTGAAAGAGATGTCAGTTGAGTTCCAGCTCCAGACCAAACTTTCCAACTCTTCTTGGCCCAATTCCTCAGCAAGAATTCCCCAAAACCTCCAAGAACCAAGCCTTTTTTTTAGACTTACAAGAAAGGTTTCTTTTTCCCAAAAACCAGAGAAGAAAGTTTTCTCAGCAAGAATCCCCGAATCAGTTTTTGCATCCCAGCAAAATAAGCCAATTGCCCCTGTGCAGTTAACTCTACTTACCTTTTAATTATTATTTTCTGTAACTGCTTTTCCACTCCTCCACAATTTAATTTCTTTCATTTCAAATTTTCATTTAATTTTACCTTTCTTTTTAACTTTTAACCCTTTATTTCACTTAACACACAATATGCCATTAATTTATTATTTTAAATTTAATATAAAGTTTGTTTACACAAGATATTAATATATATATATATACATAAATTTATATATATATTATTGAAATATTCTATTTTGAGCAATAAAACTTAGTCTATTAAAATTAGATACCATATTTGTTTTAATTTTATTCTTTAATTTAATTCAAATTTTATTTTCATTAACCAAAGCCTTGAATTTTGAGAATTTAAATTTAAGGAAATAATCGAGCAAAATACAAGTCACAAACATGACTCAATGATTGAACAATCAAACAATATCAATTGACAGCGAAATGAAGGTAAAACGACCACACGGAGATGAAATAATACCAACAGACCTCACAAACAGGGCATGACAACAAAGATTCATCCTCAACGAGGACGATGGCTCAGCGTGCGGGACCCAGTGCTACCTTCGAAACAACAACACCATTGGGATTTGACATGCTCAAACTTGATAATCAGGTGGAGTCGATGCCCTGTACCTATAGCTTGCAACAAAACATAGGGTCAAACATGTGCATAATAAAACAGCTAGTCACACCATGAAGGGAAAGTCACAGCGTCACAGGGCACTCACAACCGAGTGATGCGACCCTATTTACCTTCACCAAACATAATAACTGATATCAAAACATGATAACACATACATATAACAATACATAACATCGTATCCATGACAACTCAATAAGCAATTAACTAATCTACTAACCATGATATAAATCATAAACATCAAATATCACAATGCCATCAATATCATTAAACTAAGCATCATAGTGTCATCAAACATTCACTATATCCAAACATCAGAGTATCACAATATCTAAATAACATCCAATAGTATCATCGTGTCCAGAAAATAGTAACATAAAGTCTAGCAAACAACATCATAAAGTCTAGATGCAATCCAAGTAGATGTCCAAACAAAGGCAAACTGAGGGGCCATCACAAGAAGTGGAGAATAAAACCTACACATTCTATTCTTTGTCCAGGAAATTAAAAGAATGAATTAATTTATGATTTATTGGCTTTATTGGAGTTTGAATTTGCTGCCACAAGTTATGGCGTACCTAGGGAAGAAAGGAAAAGAATTAAATTTTCATTAATTTCCTAAGCATGTAGTGGGGTTTAATCTTGAGGTTTTTGAAAGCATGAAAATAAATTTTGGAAGCATAGTTTTGAAGGGGGGTGGAAGGAGGCGTGGCATACCTCTAGGAAGGAGTTTTAATGGTGTTGTTGTAAGTTGGAGGCTAGTTGTAGAGCCATGAACATCACCAATAGTTGCAAATTTGAATTGTTGAGGTTGTTTTGAAAGTTTTTTTGTTGTAGGCATTGGAGAAACTTTGTTTGCAAGGTTTTTATTTGTTGTTGCAAATCATTTTGTGGTGATTTTCAGAAGTCTTGTATGGGCTTGTTGTAGCCCCATTTTCCTTTTTGGACTATTGTAATTCATTTAGAAAAGTTTGATTAAATTTAAGATTGCCAGTTGCAAGTTGCAAACCTGGATTGCAATATTTGTTGCAAGAATTTGTTTTCCTATAGAATGATTTCCAGTGGTTTAAATGAGCTATTTAATCTGGTTTCAATTAAATGAATTATTTTATTTAGCTCTTACATCACATATCACTTAGGATAAGCCCTAGGTTGAATCTAATAATAGTCACCCATGAAATCCATGCTCTAATTAGTAAAAATATAAACACCATTACCAATCTAATCAAGACGAGTCATTTTAGCATGATGCTTACCTTGCAACAATGGAAAAAGGGATATCATTAACACTACCCATATGCTTAAAGAAGAATTCATTTATCTTGATGATAATGTTAATCCTTTGGATCTAGTTAATGCCCTCCATAGCATGCTTATGACTAAATCTTATGAATGGAGGTGCTTAGAGGTATTGGTCAAAAGACAATTCATCAATTTCTCTTAATGATGCATCCATCCCCCCACAATCACAAGCTTCTTCCTCTATTTTCACTTTCATTCCCCATTTGCTACACCCTCCATATTTACATTTCATAGTATTCATTACTCCTACTACCACCAATCTCCTCATAGTGCCCACTTCTAACATCCATCATAACCCTATTATGTCTTATCAATCCTAACATTCAATCATTCCTCCTCCTACCTTCATCTCCTAACCCATTTATTCCCACCCCATCATCACTCACATTCCCATGTCCACTTGCACCATCAATCACCTGTATCTATATAGCATGTTAGATAATTCTTTTACTAAAATAATTATTAATTTTTTGTTCCAATACAAGATCCTTTTTAATTATAATTATTATTATTTTGGTAAAAATCCATCCAACATGTGGGATAGATATTACCTTATCAATCCATCCACTATTGATAGTAACATCGTAAAGATACTTTATAAAGTGTTATAAGATCCTTTTCAATTATAATAATTAGTATTTTGGTAAAAATCCATCCAATATGTTGGATATATATTGCCCTATGAATCCATCCACTATTGATAGTACCATAATAAAGAGACTTTATGAGGTGTTAAGTAGAGTAAGTACCTTGACTTTTACATCAATTGTGATATAAAGCACACTCCTCTGAGTCATGATATATTAGTGTATTCCTTTCCTATGGGTGTAGTGTATTTCTTTCCTATGGGTTTTATGTCCTCATGTTTCAAAATTTAAAATGGTTTGGGGGTCCCAATGACCCATCGATAATCTTCCAATGCTACTTTCTTAGATTACATGTAAGGTGATAGATTACTAAACTCTTTCCACATACAATGAAGGGATATACTCTTGGGTAGCTATATTCATTGCCTCATGGTTCAATCCACTCATATAGAAATCATTATAATATTTTCATTTCAACTCTCCAATGTTGATATAGGCCTTAATGTTACCATTTCAAATTTAGTCAAATGTAGGCAAGTAAAAAATGAAATAATTTATTATTATATTATATGGTTTTAATCCATGTATGTTAAGAACTTGCTTCTCACTATTCAATATAAGGTGTACGTCAATAGTTATATTATATTTAGGGGTTTATGTGCAAATATTAGAAATATTGAGCCAAAATTGTTAGAAATGAACACTTTAAAATATGGTACTTCAAATCTTTCCTCATACTCGTCTTATTCTTCTAAATTTTAATTTTTAAAAATCAATAAATGTGATGATATTCCACATAAGCATGACATTATGTTGCAAGATGGCATGTCCCTTGGTTGTCTAGCATGACACTTGGGGTTTGTGACATGGCTTAACCGCCTCTTGTGGATCTTACATAAATTTGGCAGTTATATCGAGCATTGACAAGTTGATCTTTTGGTGCAACGTCAACCACCAATGTAACAATTGGTATCAAAGTCGAGGTCATAGGTTCAAACCCCTTGCTTGCGTTGGGAGGGGGGTTGTTGCAAGATGGTGTGTCCCTTGGTCTTCCTTGTCCAACATGACACTTGGGTTTGTGACATTGCTTAACCACCTCCTGTGGATCTTACATAAATCTGGCGGTTGTATCGGGCATTGACAAGTCAATCTTTTGGTGCAATGACAACCACCAATGTAACACACTAGGCCTCCTACAAATAATGGTAGTACTACTTCCACATCCATTCTAATACCATCTTTATAAAACTCAAGATACCACAAAAGTTTAAAAAGCTTCATGATCTCCTTGTGGTTTTGAAACATTTAAGGCACTAACATGATAACTCTTCCACATATTTTTCCAATTGACACACTATTTATTCTAAAGGGCTTTAATGCCAAGCAATTTTCTAATTACTATAAAATTAATGGGCATGATATTGATAAGTGTGTTAGATTAAGGCATAAAATTTAAGGTCTATTTTCCAAGAACATGATACATTTGGAAGACACTATTAATAGGGACCATTTTCTTGCTACCCCTAACCAAAATTTACAAATCTATACTAATCCTTGTTAGTGTGAAAAGTAGTTTTCCCTATCTAGTTTAATTTTATTTCATATAACTATTCACACTACACCTAAGCTCACTTAGAGAATTTTTAGCTGATAGGCTATATATTGTGGGCACAACCCACCAGAATTGTCTCATGTGGGAATTATCACACCTGAAAATCTTTTTTTTAGACATCTGCGAAATCAACTTTCAAGCAACGTGAAAATCCATTGCATTTAACCAAAAGAGCGGGAATTATGCTAAACTAACAACTTTGATCGTGAAAATCCACTGCAATTAACCAGAAAGAGCGGGCATTACGCTAAACTAACAACTTTGATCATGGTGATCCTCTTCTTGCTTCTACTTCAACTCATGGAAATCGAACGGTCTAGCGATCGAATATGGTGGAGTGTAGTTTTAAGAGAAAACAGGGCTCATAGAATGCAAAAATAGAGGAAGAAGAGGATACGACTCCAATAATAATATTCAGGTTTTTTGTTGCTCAACTTCTGTGTTAGCATCAATTCAATCCACTTTAACATTTTGCGGCTTTCTCCATCTAAAATGGGGGTTACGGTTGTACAGAGAAAATGAAAGTTAATCCTCTTCAACAGTGTTGCTTAAATGGTGAACAAATCAGTACAATTTGCAGGCGTGATTTCGTGCTTTACATTCGTGGGTGTTCTTTCAAAATTGTATTTTTTGCTCATTTTAAAAATTTCTGCCGTGGTAGTGTTTCATAAAATTTTACTGCAAATTCTACCTATTTTATGTCATCGTTATCGTTGACAGCATACACAATTTGTGCAGAATCTTAAGGTGAGTCACTTTTCATGGTTTCAGTGAGTTTTTTTTTTTAATCTATTCACTGCTCGATCATTTTTTGTTGTGTTTTATTTCATTATAGAACAGTTCTGTTGTTACCTGTTAAGTGAAGGAATCGATTATGTGGAAAACTATCTTGTGCCAGGAAACATAACTTTCGGTCGGTCACCCCTGGAAACAAACTTAAACTCATGACCAATATTTTTGTTTAACAGGCTAGAAAAATCTTGTCTAGAGCTCAGGATATTATATAGATTTGTGAATTTTCTTTTAAAATTAGCTTCAATGAATTTTTTAGGGCATTGTTTTATAGAAAACAAGAAAAGTTGGATAAAATTAAACTTGAGAGAGAGTATAAACTTTTATTGATTCTAAGGACATAAAATGTGAAGAAATAGATTACATGTTCATCGGTTGGATTGCCTCAACTGTATGAAGCAAAAACTTCAAAATTTTAATTAGAAAACTTACTATTTGAAGATGTGGACGTGGTATCTGGATTATGAAGTTATCTGGATATTTATTTTTGTCCTGAACTTTGCATTATAATTATAGCTGTGGCACTTGCAAGTTTGCAGCTTTATTTACGGTTGTTTTTTTATATGAGAGCCATCTTTGTTTGATCAATTCCACTACCTTCGTCAATATCTGTAAGATTATTTTATAATTAGTAATATAAACACTATTCATCAAATAAATCTATTTAAATTGAATTTTATAGTTGATTTAAAGATTATAATTCAATAGATGAAATTTATGGTATTTTTTAATTTATAATACTTATTATAACAGATTAATCTACTTTTAAATGACATAATATCATAATTATTTAACTTTTCTTTTAAAGTAAAATTTATGTTACTATTTTATGGAGTTTCAATTTATAAATTCAAAATTATTTTCATGAGATGATTTTATGATTAATGATGTATAAGAATTTATCCATCTAAATAATGACTATGATGAAATGTAAAGAATGCCAAATAAAATTTTATAAGAATTGAACATTTCATATATATAGAGAGAGACTCACAGCAAATATGAGTATATGATCTATTGGAAAAACATAGTCAACATTAATTAAAACCAAGTTAGAGATGGAACATACAAATGCAATAACCTATGTAGATTATTTAAACTAGAGCTTTTAAAATAAGATATGCAAACTAACACACCTGCCCCATCAATGCAAGCAAAAATTTTCAACCTCCTCATGAAATACTGTTCAAAATCATATAAAATACAATCGGTGTAACTATTGCACCTTCTTTCGGTGCAAGTGCTAGTATATTTTTTTCTCATGTCATAAGGACTTTAAACATGTCCACATAATTGTATCAAGTTTTTCACATGTGTCACATATTTTGGAGGGTGAGTCAATTCTCTACTTGTAATGAAATAACTTGCACAATAGAAGAATATAATAAGAAATATGATCCCAAAACTTTATAATAATATGTTAGTTTGAGGGGGCAACATCATAATCCACTTAAAGGGGGATACCTCTAATAATCTTCAATGAAAACGTAATACTCAATATCATGATAATATTTATCCACTAGATCCTATATATACCTAATTATGCCTTGGTTACCACCTAGGCCAACTTACATATTCAATTATAACCCCTATGATGACACAACTACCAATATATGGATATGATAATGATTATATAACTTATTTAAGATTTAAAATAGCCACCATCTTACTACTCATCACCCAAAACACGCTATATACTTAAAGGCATAGCACTAGTATTATATCCTTTCTTCCTCCTTATTTAACATATACAAGGATGCCATTGTATTATTATTCATTTTTATGCTTTTAATTATTCAAGTTCATTTGTGGAAGTTATTGGATTTTGTATTCATTTTATTGTTGCTCCAACATGATATTAGAACCACGAATAGAAAATCGCCTTCCAATTTGTATTGAATCACATACTTAGCCCTATCATTGGTGCATCATAGAGCCAAATGGACATCACCATTGAGTTTAAAAGGCATGAGAAAGCTAAAATTCTCTAACATTTTTTTACAAAGGTATATTTTTATTTTACTATAGGTCTACACTATTTATATTATGAATGATCGTTCCTATATAATTTTTTTTTTGGTTGCAAAAATCCTTATTTTTTAGTGATTGAATTGGTATTTTTTGGCTATTTCGTTTGTAGAAATAGATAAATAATTTTTTATTCATCATTTTTTTATAGACTCCTAATTCATCAAGTTTTTGACATTTGTATTTGGTGGATTCCCAATCTAGATCTAAGATTTTTACATTTTGGTTTGAAGTTTCCTAGTCCATACTTTCATTTTTTCATGATTGCTTTGAATTTTCTTTCTTTCAAGCTTATACTCAGAGATTTATTTTTTTCTAGTATTTCTACCCCATTTTTCTATGCCACTGGGTTTTCATATGTGTTTGCAATGTAGTCTTCATCCTTTACATCATTGGATTTTCATTTGTGTTTGCAATAACTCTATTTCTAGGGTTACACCATTTGAAGTTCACCACTAACCTACATCACACACACAAGATAATCTACTCATCATCATCCCTATCTTTTGCACTACCAAAAAAATTAAAGAAATTTGAAGTCTAAACTTCTATAAAAGCTTGACCTTTGAACTATTACAGACTTCCAAACTTTTATACAACCTTGTACTACAAGTTATAGAATTTTGGAGTCCAACACAACTTTTTCGAACTCTAAATTTTTTCAGATGTTTGGACTCTAACACAATCTTGGAGGAATCCAACTAGCTAGGGATTTCAAACTTTGACATAATCTTGTAGGACTATGAGCTACTACAGAATTTGAGACTCGAGGAGAACTTGGTAGGATTCTAAACTATTATGAAATTTTGGACTCTAATGAAACTTTGTAGGACTACAAACTATTGTATACTTCTAGAAACTACAGGTAAGGTCCCATGGGGGGGGGGTCTCATGAAGCCAAAAATAAATTGCTATAGGATTACATAAATTTTTTACCTCAACAATAGTAGTCACTACTTTTTAGTTCAAAAATTTAAGAGGGTGCAATTGGGGTGGGGCTAGAAATTGCCCCACCAACTTAAGCTTTTTTATCTGCCACTTATCAATCATATGGAGTTTGCATATTCACACCAATTAATTTTATTATTATTTTATATTTATTTACTCTACTGAATTGAACATGCAAAATAATAAAATTCATGAGACCACTAGCTTCCATAAATTTAGGAGCTTAAACTTTTCAACTTAAACTACACTACAAAATTCATGAGACCACTCACTTAAAAACAATCATAAAAAATCAAAGCAAAACCCACTATTTTTTAGAAAGCACCCTCCATGGGACCACAACCTAAAGCAACTACAAATAACTCTAGACTTTCAAACTCTATTGCAACTTTGTTCTCTAACCGGATGTTAAAATGATAATGTTATCTCATAATGACTTTCCTTTGATTGAAGATGTCTTTGTTAAATTCAAAAATCTACTTTCTCATCTTCAAAGTTGTAGCAAAGAAAAATTAGATAAAGAATGTGTGCTCTTGGTCCTTTTAAGTAAAAGCCCCATATCAAGTATTTTATTCTACATTTAACTCTACAATGGATGCTCTTGGTGCTAAATTTAGGATGCCAAATTTTTATTAGTTTTGTTATAAAATCACAAGGGAACAATTTGAGTTACTCTCCATGGATACAATCACTTCCTCAAAAATTCAATCATTAATGTCAAAAACATCTAAAGGTAAAGGAAATAAATCTTCAAAACCTAAGGCATAACCGATTTAAAAAAGTGAGAATTCCTCCAAGCAAACAAATAAAACTAAAATGCAATCTACTTCTTCTTTTATGTCAAGTAAGAGTACCTACATGACAAAGAAAAAATGCAGAGGACCATGTTCTTGTTGTGGACTATTGAATCATGATGCAAAATTAAGTGATTAAAGGATTGCAATCTTGGAAGAGCCCATGAAGAAACACAACATGATACTCACAAACCTAGAAAGGGTCAAACACTTACATCTAAGGATTTAGATTCATCCACATAGAGTTGGATATTTGACTCTTGGGAGCCTCTCATCACATGACCAACTCACATGATCTACTTGAGTCTCTTTTTGATAATTTTACATCTTAGACTATGTGGTTAGCTCTACACATATTATGGTTTTGGGGTCAAGTACTATACAATTTATGGATGGTTTCATTGAGGATGTGCTCTATGTTCCTAATTTTTTTGCAAATATTTTCCCCATATAGTAGATTTTCTATATTATGGATGGGAAGACAAATGAGTTCTTTCCACATGATGTAATTATCACAAAGCTACAAAATTCCTGAGAAAAATGTTGCTTTAGGTAGAGCTAATCATTGGTCTAGATTATATAGGATTCATGGTTTTGAGTCATCTTATGGATCATCACACATTTCCCATATAAATTATTTGAGAAAACTTTAGCACATGAGGTTTGGACACCTTAATTATATGTATCTTTAGCAATTGAGTACATTACATATGGTGATTTTTCTTCCTAAGGTTTCATGTTTAGACGGAGTTTGTTAAGGTTGTGTCCTTGGAAAAAATCATCAAGAACCCTTTTCTAGAGGTAAGGCTCATTGTGTTACAACCTTACTTGAGTTGGAACATAGTAACCTCATGTCATTTCTAACCCCGTCTTTTGTAAGTTCCATTGATGATTACTCTCATTATACACAAGTGTACTTCCTTAAGTACAAGAGTGATGTCTTCACCAGTTTAAAGACTTTGAGGGTGTTCATGGAGAAGCAATTAGGTTCTTCTATTCAATGGATATGTACAAATAATAGGGGGATATTTGAATCAATCCTTCTAGTATTAATGCATTGAGGATAGTATACATCATCAATATTCAATTCCCTACATTCCTCATTAGAATGGTGTTGTTGAAAGAAATAATAGATCACCAAAGAGATGAAAATTGTGGGCCCCATTTATCTTAATAGTTTTGGTATGTTATATATAATTAACAACAAGTGGCATGCTCTTGGGATTTACCAAAAGATAAAGTGAAGATCTATCTCCAAAATAGTGAGATATGTCTAATCTACCACCAAATAATTCATCCAATGCCTAATAAGATGTGTGGGCATCTCATCAAAAATATCTTTAGCAATGCTTCAAAGAGGCACATGTTTCACATCTATAGGTTATCCTAGAAGTTCTATATTAGTTTTGGTAGGTGTTTATCAAATCATATATTCAAATTCAATCATAGATGTCAATCCAACATTGAAGACCAACCAACTTTTTTCTTATGTGATGCATTATAGAGGAATCCACCTACCTATCTCAAAGTGTTGTATTATATATAATTTTTTTTATTAATTCACCCATGGGCTATATAGTATATTATAACTACTAAAATTAGAATTTAAGGCACCAAATTGTAAAGTTGTCACTCTTGGTTGATCCAAAATTTGAAATTTTTATTTTGGGGGCAAAATATATCAATGTTTCTTGGGAATTATAGTTGTAAATACTAGCATACATTCCTTGTATTATTTTATATGTATTTTTTTGTAGCTTCTATTTTGAGTCTAATGTGTAAGCTAAGTCTTAGGTTGGGTGGTGTGCAATCTTGACCTTCTCATAGTTATACAAGGAAACCTCTATAAATATTTCTAAAACTGGATGTATTGTATGTAATGTTCAATTAGCCTTATGATAATCAATATAATAAGTTTTTATTTATAAAAATAGATTTTTTTTATGCTTATGAGTTAGTTTTTGTGTACCTTATGCATTATTCTTCTATTGGTTATTGTGTCATGAGTTACAAATCTCTTCTCTATTTGTAAGAACATATTTGTCTAGTATGAGCCTTTATTTGTGTTATTTTATTTCTATAAAATTTATCCATTTTCAATCCCCACATAACTTTGGGATTACCTTAGGATAGATAATGGATCAAAATTTTAATCTTGAAGATTTATTTGTTGATCGCATCCCACATCAACTAGTATTTCCATTGTTAGTGGTCTATGTGGTGCATTGGTCCCAAACAAGATCTTTATACCTATTAAAAAATATGTTTGAATTATGTAAGTTGGCAGTTTCGATGTAGATTTTGTTTAGAACTTGTGTATGGTATAAAAATTAAATTAGAAACCATTATCAATAAAGGTATGCTTAATACCACTATTATGATTGTGGGTATTAATAGATATAGAGAATGATATCATGAAGCACAAAGGGAGGAAATTTCATTGAGAGGGAAATGATTTTTAATTTCCAAGGGGAAAATATTTGAGGATAGCAACAATTTATTTTTGTGGAAAGATATATTGGACACAAAAGAAATGAACTTTACTAAGGACTTCATTAACTAGAGGGGAAGTATGAGAAACATCCCAAAGAGATGTTATGGAGGTTCATAAGGATGGTTAAAAAATACATTTGAAGAATGTTATGTGATGGAAGGGGCGAAAATACATGTACCACTTTAATTATACAATGATGAATTTGCACAACAATTGGTAGGGTAGAAACATGATTATAAGCAATAATAGAAATAGAGAAAATAGTTGAAAAAATACCAAACACACATGTTTGCTGAGGAGATTTCTTTTTAATTTTTAGTGGGGTTCCAAGGATTTTTGGATTATATTTTTTAATGGTAGGTGCATGACAAGAATGGTTAAGAGATGAACCTAAAGTAATAAGAGGAATAATTTTGGAGGTTCATGTAAAAAGTTGCATGATGTCATAATAGGGCCTAGGAAGTATAACATGCGATTTAGTCCCACAAAGTGGAATAAAAGCTAGTGTTGTGTGATGTCTAATAGTGTAGGGATATTGTATGGAGAGGAAGCATAAGTATAAGAGAGGATGATTGAAGTAACATTATGACATACATAGAGGATGGTTAGAAATATGAGGATTTCAAGGACTAATAGAAGTCATAGAGGGAGAATGGGTGGAAAGAGAGAGCTCATCAAAGACTAAATAAAGAGGTGGAAGAGGATAAAAGAAAGAGGGGGTGGTAGGTGTTCTAGAAATTGAGTTATGAGAATGTTATCTATGCAAGTAGAGAGAAATGAGAAAGAAGATGCATGTTCATATGAATGTATAATAAGAATATTTATAAGATAATTATTGTGGTTTGATTTTAAATAAGGTTAAGGTGTAAGGTATCAAAATAGGTGAAGGTAGATAGGTGGAAGAAGAAATGGAAGAAGATGTGTAGAGGTAAGTACCAATATCATAATAGATACTATGTCATGTATTATTAGAGAAAGGTACAATATGAGAATTAATGTGAGAGGAAGAGAATAGAATATCATTTAGGACACTTATTTTATTAGTAGTGGTGAAATAATAGTCATGTTGATAGGGAGATTGGAGGAATCAATCACTGATTCCTACTCTAGGTCTTGCTTGCAAGACCTCCTTGGTGTCTTGCTTCACCACCTTTACCTTTAGGACCTTCTTCTTGGTTAGGTTCCCCTAATTCTCTTTGCCAACCTCACTACCATCAAAATTCAACCTACCAAGTAAATCTTGGTGCAATGTCTCCAATTCTTCCTTAGCCCTTAATCTACCCTAAAGGCTAACCTATCCTCAAAACTCAATTAGATCTTTGCAGGGGTGTAGATATGTTTCCAATAGCTTCAAACCATCCTCCTAGGGTTCTTGAAGGTTCACCAAACTCCACCTTTTCATCGCTTTCACCAAACCCTCATTTAGGGTTAGAAAGGCTACTAGCCTAGGAGCCCCAATTACGTCTCCACCTCCGAGAAAACAGGTCAGTCCTTGAAAGTTTCCCAAAGAACATAGGATCTTTCCTTAGGTTTCCTGGTCCATATGCCCACCTCTCAAATATTGTTGGGGTCTTGGACCTTCATTGTCCGTACATAGGCATAACCCTTAAATTGCACAATTTGGCCTTTTCCAACCCTTTTTTTGACATTACTACAAATTGTCTTGCACTCCTCTCATCCGGTGAACTGCTAGAACTTCCCATCCCTTCTATGCCTTGGAAAGACTCATTCCTGCCCTCTCCACACCATGGTTTGACAGGGAATGGCCACCCTTGCAAATCAAGTGCTCTACACTTATTGTGTCTTCTCTAGCCGGGCATTGCATAGCTCACCTAGAGGAAGACTTCCTCAGTGATTCTAGTGCTTCCTAAGACTCCTAACCCTACTGTACATTCAACCATGGAGCCTAGTCACAATTCCCAAGGACTGTACGTTGGGTACAGAGGGAAGGTGAACTAGACCTCCATTTTCTACAAGTTACCTGTCAGAACAGAAAATGCAAAAACAACAACCTTAACACTAAGCAATGTTTAAAATGAATAAAATAACTACCTCTTGCCACTCAAACTTCAAGGAACAACTAATCTACCCCTGCAAAAACTAAGATGCTACCATCAATCCATGAAAACACCAATGCAAAACAAAAACCAGAAATCCACACACTAATCACTATTTTTCATAATTTAGAAATGTTAAAACAATAAAAAAATGCCTCCAACCCCAATTCCATGTCGAGGTCCTCTTTAAATATGGCCTCTAAAACAGTTAAGCTCGGCCTTAACCACTCCTTGGCCGCTTGTATGCTAATCCTATTATGGCGAAGTTGCAAAATGGAACATTTTGCAACTTCTTGCTAATTTCCTAGAAACTGAGTAAAAGGATTCCAAATCTCATGAAACCTTCCAAACATCAATCTAATGATCAAACTTAGTCCTAAGCTATCTCATCTAACCAATGGTCAACATGACCTTCATGGTAACATACTAAAGATAAAAATTCAAAAACTAGGTTGCCTAATTGCCTAGTGTTTCCTAGTGTTCCTTAGGTGTCAAAAACTAGGTTGCCTAATTGCCTAGTGTTTCCTAGTGTTCCTTAGGTGCTCCTACACCACATGTGTTGTGGTGTATGAGACATCATCAGATACAAAATTGGGTGAATTAGTATCATGTTCAATAGGTAGTGATAAGATGAAAGGTATAGATAATTTGGATCATCAAAATGGATGAAGTTAAAGGTTGGGGGAGAAGTTAAGGAAGGAAGGATAAGGTCATTTGGTTCATTTGTATAACATAAAAAATGTATACAATAATGCTATTATTCTCAATGGTTTCCTCAAGTGGATAGGTACTATGATAGGGGAGAAATGGAGTAAGAGAAGGAGAATCAAATGAAAGGTAACAAAGTCCTCAATGCAAGAAATTGAAACACACATGAGGATATAAATAGAAGAAAAGGGGGATAAGAATTATAGAATATTAATGATGGATTGTAGGGATGGATAAATTTCCATAAAATTTAGAAATTTCAATGAGCACAATTGGATAGGAATTGATGAAGTGAGAAATAATTATGGTTGGTTATGTGGATCTATGTGAGGTTTTCGAAGAAAGAGAAGTATATGGATCTAGAAGAGATTGTAATAAAGACAAGGGAGAAGGAAGGTTTTGATATGTCATGGGGAGGGGTGGGTGTGTGAAGTGTGGTTAATGAAAGAGGGTTGATGGTCCAAAGTGAAACAAGAGAAAAGGCATTAGTATATTGGTTAAGGAATGAATAAAAGTAAGAGGTGTTGGGGTGGAAATTTAAAATTTGAGAATAATAATTGTAGGACAAGGCATGGTTTAGGAAAGAAAAAATATGAGTGAGGATATGAGGATGAGTAGAAAAATATTATGAAAAAAATGAAGCTCAATGAAGTTATGACAAATAGAGGACGAAGAAGAGGTAATTTTAGTTAGGAAAATATCAAAGGAAGGAGTTGCAAAGGGTATAGTAATATAGGTTCATTAGTTCTAATATGGATAGGAGTAAAAAGGTTCAGGAAGGATGGAATACAAAATGGAAAAGCACTAGTGAATGAAACAAAAGAGGAGATAAAAATATATAAAATTAAAAAAATAAAGATTAAATTAAAAAGTAACATAAGTAGAAACAAGCTACATAGACGTAAGATATACTATAAGCAATTGTGGGAATATAAATTGATAACATACAATCTAATCAAACATATCAAAAAAATATATACTGTAATATATGTCTAGGTTCAGTACATGCATC
The DNA here is from genome assembly GCA_007258455.2 of Sequoia sempervirens. NCBI lineage: Eukaryota > Viridiplantae > Streptophyta > Pinopsida > Cupressales > Cupressaceae > Sequoia > Sequoia sempervirens. Next base: position 54,442 of record VDFB02329520.1, on the reverse strand, counting down.
CCACATGTATCCACTCCAAAATATATGCAAAATAAAGAAAACTTAAAAAATAATGTGCTAAAGAGGATTTTTCCTTAGTTATCCCTCTTATGGGTTTTCCAACATAAATCCATAACATAATAATGATGCAAATAAGCATGTTCAAACTAAATCAATGGATACAAATGACTATTATGGATAACACAAATGGAACATAAAAACCCTAGACAATGAAAACAAGGGAACATGATTAGGAGATGGACAAATGGATAGATACATGGGCTTGTGAATAAAAGGATGATAATGTGTGATGAGAGAAATTGACTATGTAGAAATGGAAAAGAAATATGGGGTTCTAATGAGTATACGTGATGAAAATTGGGTAGCATACCAATATGAGGAGAGAGAAAGAAATCCAAGAGAGGGTTAGAAATAGCTCCAAAATACTCCAAGAAGGAAGAACCAATGGATCTAAGCTCTAATAAGAATCCAATAGCTCCAAATATTGAAGAAGTAATTTCCTAGATTGATTGCATTCGATGATAGAAATAATGTGGATGTAAAAATGAGTGGAAAGATGCTCTATTTATATATTTTTAGAGTGATCCCAAGAAAGTGATAGATAACATGTAGTAGGTAATTCATAATGAATTACCTCCAAATTTTGTTGAAGATCCTCAAAAAAAAATTAGATGCACCCCTAAGTGGCATCCGAGGGGGCACAAATGTCTAAGGGCATATATGTGGGATTTAATGTTGAAGCCCCCAAATTTTTAAGGAAGATGTAAAAATATAATCTAAGATGGTTGGACTTGTGGTATTAAGTCAACTAAATCTTCAAAAATATAAGAAACAATAGGAATTAGGAAAAATTATGATCAAATACATACAAAGTTGGAGACAATGAAATCTAATGCTAGTTGGGTAGGATAAGCATCCCACTAGAAAAGATGAACGATTATCACAAAAGGGTCAAAAAGAAAGAAGGGAGACACACAAGACACAATGATAAAAAAATATTATTAACAAGGCTACATGTGAACAATGATATAAAACTAAGATGCACATGGTTAGACAAGGTGTGAACAAGGGCTAAAACAATGTTATATATGCAAACAAGTAGGACCATATAAGATGATTGTAGAACACAATAAAATAAGTTGTAAGGTATGATTCTTTTATTGTAATTATTTTGGTAATAAAATAAACCTTTATCATATTGAATGAAGATTTATCAAAATTATCATTTTTCATGTTTTTTTTCTTTTCACAATATGAGTTCACTACTTTACTAGTTAGGTTCACCACAAAAAAATAGTAAAAATGTATGGAATTAATGGTCATCTTTGTAAGGAAGCACCAAGTGATTCCATAAGGGGGTGAATGTTTCATAGAATACTTATTATTATCCTTTTATAAATATTTACAAAATAAAATTTATTCCTGATGTTTGCTTGATGGTTTATCAATGTTCTCGGATTTTCTTAATGAGTATTTATGCATGTTTAATATGGATTTTTTTTGTTCTATCCATCTCAATTCTTGTATATAATAATTGTATTAAATGAATGTAGGTAACATATTTATTTTGTGATATCACCTTATGTATTTGAGATATATTTTTTTATATATTTCTAGATGATTTATTACTTACGAGGTGGGAATTTGAATCTTCTATGTGAATGGTGATCTTATTCTTCTCTCCTCTATGATTATATTTTATGGAAAAATAAAACAAACCTTATTTAGGTGATTTTTATTCTCTTTCTTTCAACAATTTCACTATTATGAAAAGGATGAATGAATCAACATTGTTCTTAGCATTCTTATCTCTCTCTCACAAACACACTTATGAAATGTAATAATCAAAATATGATATATTATAACAGAATAAAGGATATTAATGTTTATCATTATTATGTTAGGAATGGAAAAATATTACATCTTCCTTCTTATTGAATCCTACATCATCTTACACTTTACATACCTTTGCTATGAAAGTGTAGATCATCATGTGTGATTATTATTCTTCAATCACATTTAGTAAGATGAGATGTTAGGCTTTTTTATACTTTCTTGAGAGTGAGTGTTCATCCACTTTACCTTTGTTTGGGTCTCAACATTTGGGTTCCTTTAGAGGGTCTCCTTATTATGTTTGTACTTCTACTTTGGAAAGTGATTTGCATAGAGATAATTGTCACTCCTTCCTTGTTTACATGGCCTCAGGTTTGTCCTTATGTGATTACTTTCATGGCTATTCTATGTTTTTGGGGTGTTTAAGTGTAGTTGTATATGATGACTATATTTATAATGCTTGTTTGCATACACATTACACCATTTATTAGTATTGTGGTTGTTATTGTAAAAAAAAAAAATTAGGAATTTTTTACCCATTTCATCTTTAGTAAAATTTTAGTATTATAGAATTAACAAATTGATTGAATAACATAAAAGAATATATTGAATATGAAGAAAATTTAGATCCTAATAGAGTGAAAATTTACAATAAAAAGTTAGAAAGGAAGAGAAGAGGGAAATAAATTATTAAAATATGGACTATGATGGTATTTATATTTGAAGGCTACATTCATCCCTACAAATTACTAATTGGAATTATTGAAGAAACTATAAAATTTAATACAAAAGATATGCATGTGAAGGATTATATAGAATAATTCTATAAGATTACAATCAAGTTTAGTCATCATGAAGTTGGTGAAGAGAAGATAGCAAGACATATAAATGGTTTGAAAAGATCTATCTAAGAATAATTAAGCATGGCCAAATAAAAATTTATTGAAGAGGTATATTTTTTTTCCTTAAGAATAAAGATAAGTCAAACAAGAGATTTCACATTAGGTATAGTAAAAAAAGAGGTTTAGGAGGATAATTTTACAAAGGTGGTGGTAGAAATCAAGGAAATAAAGATAGAGGACAAATTTTAGATAATATAGAGCCCAAGGAAAATCAAAACCATGACCACAATTAAAGATACGATGGCTAATAAATAAAGATATGGTAGAGTAAGTGGAGCATTTAACGGTACCAATGTTAAGTGTAGAATTGAAGGAAACAAATAATTTGAATGTTCACAATCACAAGGAGTTCATGAAAAATTTGAAAGAACTACAAGAGCCACACATGTTGATGAAGAAGTTTATTCTAATAGAGATAAAGCAAGTGGGCCAAAAAATGGCATGTCATTATTAATGAGAAGAGACTTTTTGAAACTTATAATAGATTGAAAAAAAAGTTTAGAGAAGAAATTTATTTGAAACTATGCATAAGTTTAGAGCAAAATGTTCAAGTTTAGAGGAAAATGTTGTAAGGTCATTGTTGATAGTGATAATACCAATAATTTGGGGTAAAAAAAATGAATCTGAAGAGGATGGAGCATCCTAATCTTTATAAGGTATCTTTGTTACAAAAGCATCATATAGTTTTGGTTAGTGAACAATGTCTTATTAAGGTTAGAATTAGAGTTTATGAGATTAATTTTTGAGTGATATAATACTTATGTATGTTTCTCATTTACTATTTGGTAGACCATGGTAGTTTGATATAAAATTCATACATGTTCATAGAGATAGTACTTAATATAAGTTAACAAAGGGTAGAGAAAAATGTGTACTTCTACCCTTAAAGGATGAAGGTGAAAAATTAATTGATATTATTAGAGTGTTATTAGTGAACAATAAGAATTTTTTGAAAGAAATTGAGTAGGAAAAGGTTTTTTATGTTGTTACATTGAAGTATATATAAATATAAGTCATAAATGCAAATATATTACTACAACCAAAGGTAGCAAAGGTGTTATAGTGATATTATTTTAGATTTTAGATAATTTACTAAAATGATTATTATAAGTAAGAAACATAATTCATTAGATGGATTTCATCCCAAGAGCAAGTTTACCTAATAAGGATTTGAGCATAGATTAATTCTATCTAAAAATGAGGTGTTAAATAGACAAGTTGAATATTTTTTGAGCAAAGCGTTAATCCAAGAGAGTTTGAGTCCTTATATAGTACCAAACATACTATGGAGAATGTTTAGAAACTCCAAAGCTATGAACAAGGTCACTATAAAGTGTAGATTTACATTGTCAAGGATGAATGACCTAATAGATTGTTTGACTAGAGAAAAATATTTCAACAAGATAGATTTGAAAAATAATTATCATTGTATCAAAATTTGAGAAGGAAATGAGTGGAATATTGCTTTTAAGAATAATGAAGGTTTGTAAAAAGTTTTGCTATGGAATTTGGGCTTACTAATGCACCTAGTACTTTATGAGGTTAATGAATACAAATTTAAACCTTATCTAGGTAAATTTCTTGTTATATATTTGGATGCTATTCTAATTTCTTAACAAGACTGAAGAACATTTGGAGTACACCATATGCAAATAAATTTAGTTTCATAAAAGAATAACTAGTGTAATAGAGTTTTGTTATATCTACAAGTGGGTTGAATATAGGTTTAAAAAATGTAATCCATTGTAGAGTGGCCTACACCAATAATTATTTTAGAAGTTGATGGTTTTCATGGTTTACCAAGTTTTGATTGAAAGTTTATTAAAAAAATTAGTGGAATTTTTACACCTATTAATAAGAAAATGAAAGGTGATAAAATATCATTCAAGTGGACTAGTGTAGGTCATAGAAGGTTTAAATTAGTGAATGAGAAGGAGATAGGACAAATAATTTTATTATTCTCGATTTTGATAAGTTATTCCAAGTAGATTGTGATGCAAGAAATACATTGATTATAACAATTTTGAGTCAAGAAGGAAGCCTTGTTGCATACTTAGTGAGAAATTGAATGATGCTAAAAGGAAATTCTTTGTTTACGATTATAAATTTAATACAATTGTGCATACATTAAAGAAGTGGAGAAATTATTTTTAAACATCAACCATTGTAGTACTTGAATAGTTAAGGTAATTTGAATGAAAGACATCAAATATTTTGAATTTATGTAGAGTTATTGGTTTTTGTTGAAATATAGAAGTGGTAAGTCAAATTGAGTTCTTGGTGCATTGAGTAGATAGAATTATTTATTAACTAAAATGGGAATTGAAATTATTATTTTTATAGAGATGAATAATTTGTAGAAGAATTATTTTTTTAGGCATGAAAAGCATGTAAAGCACTGGATAGAAACTAAGTGGATAGGTTATCTAATCCAAAATGATTTATTGTTAAAGTGAAGTCAATTATGTACTTGTAGTTCTATGAGAGAGAATTTGATGAGATAATTATAGTGGTAGATTAGTTGGTAATTTTGGTATTGAAAAAATAGTAGCTTTGATGAGGGAGAATTATTAGCCTACATTGTATATGGATGTTAAGAAATTTGTGAACAATTACAAAAATGTCAAGTATTAAATAGAAGTACTTAGAATGTGGGATTATATTAGTCATTCCCTATTCCAAAGATATAATGGTATGATATGAGTATGGATTATGTGTTAGGATTGTTGAGAGCTCAAAGAGGAGTTGATTGACTTTTGTAGTAGTTGATATATTTTTAAAAATGGTGAATTTCATTGCTTTAAGAAAACTAATTTGATGGGTACACATAGTTAATTATTTCTTAGAGAGATTGTGAGATTACATACATGTTACCTAAGATAATTGTGTTAGATAAATACATTAAATTTATTGGTTATTTTTAGATAATATTATAGAAAAATGAATAAATACTTGAAGTTTAGTTCAACATATCACCACTAGAATGATGGATAGATGAAATATATAAATAAAAGTTTGGAAATCTTGTTTCTATATTTTTGAAGTGATAAAATAGGTTATTGGGAGTTGGTGTTATAACAAGTTATGTTTTCCCATAACAATTTAGTGAACAAGATTATATATCAAGAACACCATTTCAAATTGTGTATGAGTAAAGTCCAAGAAATGTTTCAAAACACTAATAGGGGACATAAGAGAAGTGTAATAGTTTAAAATTATGTAGAACATATGAAAGACATAAACCAAGAGATGGAAAGATATTAGAGAAGATGAATATAATATATAAGGAGAAAAATAAATTAAAAATAAGGCATAAGGAATATGAGATTGGAGACACATAAATGGTTTATTTGAGTAAGGAAATATTTCTACAAGGAACACATAATAAGATGAAGAAAAAGAAAATTGGACCATGTAGGATAGTCAATAAAATTTCTAGTATTTTTTATGCAATTGAAATACCATAAATAATTTTCAATATTAATCATATGAAAAATATTTTTATTTTATGATTATCCAAGAGAAAATAAATTAAAGGATTTCAAATAGAAATTGATTAGATGTTAGATATTCTAGAACAACAATTTGAGGATATGAAAGAAATTTTAGACAAGAATATTATGCATAGAATGAAAAATAAGTTATGATGAATATTTGGTTGATTCAATATGTAGATTAGTTCAAGATTCTACACATATTCCTACAACTAAGGTGACTATTATGGTTTTCCTTTGGTCACCTTAATTGATCAAAAGTGAGAAGATCATTTTTTAATTACCATGGGTGTACAATGCAACATCATACCAAGCCTAAAGAAATCATGTATCAACCAAAAATATATTTTTTGTGTTTGTTATTTTTTTTAGGTTTTTTCATATCTATAGATACATACTTTTCTGTAGTTTCATACTACTAAATTCAAGCTAGTCTATAGTGATATATTTGCATTTGCTATAACATAAGTATCCAACCAACATAATAGTTTGAACCAAGCATTTTGTGATCATAAAAAATATTTCCACAAGTCAAGTTTTATATTTAATATATTGTTATAATTCATGCTATGTTTTCTTTACAAACTGATACATTATACATCAAAGTATTTGAATCTTGTACCAAAGTAGAAGGTTACCTAATTTATTAATGGTCTTAAGGGGGTTTGTGTGAGATGTTGCATAATGTTTTAAGATCCATATCTCAAGGTACATTAAAGGTTTCCATTTAACATGTCTCAAGGATATACACCCTATTCCCAAACAAAATAAGGTTGAAACCATTTAATATGGGAGAAATGAATCTTATCACATGTGCATAGGGTGATACCATGTTTTCTCTTAGTGGTGGATATTATTACATCTTTGTTCTTTATAAAAGGAAACCAAATTAAATTGAATTAATCTAGGTGGATTAGAGGGGTGTAGTTGAGAACTCAAAGATCTCAAAATTATTATATTATAATTTCAAGTTCCATGCATAAATAATATGAGCTCATGAAACTTATGATGTGAATTTTTTTGAAACAATAAAACTTGTTTCAACTATGTGAATTTCTATTATCTGTTATATAAAAATGATGTGTTATAATTTTCTACATAGTAATATATTTCTTAATTAGATCCTCCAATAATGACTACATTGTAATATCTTGATGTAATAACATATTGATAGGCGATATAGTATTGTGTTAGACTTGGCTCACAATATTGATCCCTTTTCACCTTCATTAACTAGTTCTTAGAGATTCATTCCCGTAACTTAAGATCATTAGTTTAGAAATTTAGATAATTTCAATGGGATTCAAGATTGAACTAGGTCAATCATAATGTCACATCTCAATTTCATTGCTTGCATTTAATGATGTTAAGTTAATTAAAATATTTTAAAAATGGAATTTATCATTTAGTATTTATGGATTTGATAAATGTAATAGTACATAATTTGGAAAAAAATGATTATCTTGCAATTTTATGATTTAAAAAGAGTTATTTTTTAATGATTATTAGTTAAAGGTTACTAAGAAAGTTGGAAAGTGCAATAATGTGTGTGTGCAAGAACAACTTGAAGAGCAAGAACTTGGTTGGGGTAGGAATGCTTAGCTGGAAGATGAACGATAAGCAAGATTGGAATATGAAATCTCAGACACCATAGTAGATCATGACATTTGCATTTGTCTTGCAATTGGAAGATATCATTCTTGCTTGTATGAAATCATAAATAGTTAAATGGAAATCTTATTCATTACATCATTGTCCTACCTTGTCTATTCTAAAGTTAATTACATGATGGAAATGAAAATGCATTTGATTATACCTAACTATCATGAAAATAACGATTATGTTGTTTGATCTTTTAAAAGAACTTGAAAGTAAACTCTCATCAAAGGAAACAAAAAAATGTATGATTTTGAATTTAAATATATACAAATAAGTATGGAAGATCTTGTTTCTTTTATTCACAAAATTATTGTGAAACTATATGGAAGGAACCAATGACAATGATTATACACATAACCCCCTTCATAATGTCGAACCCTTAAACAATGGGAATGAAGGGATAATGTTGAATGACAGAAGAGTGGGGTGGTTCGATAGTGGAGGAATGATGAGTTAATAGCATTCCAAGATTAGAATGCAAGGAATCAAAGGACAAAGATAGGGAAATTTTGAATTAGAGGAGTCAATCAAGCAAAAAATTAGAGGAGGATTAGGGAAAAAGTAGCAAAAAGAAAAGCATGAAAAGTAGGGGAGATATCCAATTTCATTTGATTGAGGAAAGAGCATCGATCTTGCAATCATAGGTAAGAACAATTCCTTCTTAGAATGTTTCCTTCAAGTAAATCAATTTTTCCTTTTTTCTCTTGAGAAAAGCTCGGCTTATCAACAATCAAGAACCCTATCATTTTTCTTTGTTTCATACCTGTGGCTTGTTTCCTTATTATGTGTTGTGAAATATTAGAAAATCCATGTTGGGGAAATGAAAACCCCATTTTTGAATTTTGCTATGAGTAACAACATACTAAGCATGATCGACTGGAAGGTCTGTGTTAGGGCTCTAGTCAACATGTTGTTTAATCTTCAAACTTGAGAACATCAATATGTTCTCTGTGGTGGAAACACCATTTTTGGGTCGACCGCCCATGATACCCATTCAAATGATATCCATGTTCGCAGTAATATGTATGTATACTATTTCATGGGGCTAAATGGTATGGACCATTCAAGAGTAAATCTTGACTCAAAATGATGCAATCATTTTGCTCCATGTGTAAATGGGTGGATAATATTGCCTATGATGTTGTAGGTTGATGGATGATATACCTCATCCTTTTCAAGCATAGTGTGAATGAATGCTATCAACTCGATATAAATTTTTATTGATTGAGGTGTTAGGGTTAGAAAGGTAGATATCTAACAATTAAAAATAGATTTAAGTAATAAACAGAAAACCAAAAACACGAATAAATTATAAACAGAGAATTTAACGTGGTTCCCAAATCCGAGCATCCACAACACCAAACCAGTAGCCATCCAATGATTTTATTATCCACAAAACCTATACAATCTTGCGTAATAATTTTTTCATTATTTTGTAACACCTATCCAAACCCTAACAAGCTTAGAAGCCCATTGGGTTCTACAAAGTCGTATTTTTCTTTTTTTGTTGATTTTTTCCTTTTTCGGTGATGACGCGAAAAAAGTAGGAGGAAATTTTTTCTTGGGGGTTGCTGCCCCCGAACCCCTGCTCGAGCCCAGCCCTAAACCCCGACAATGATACATGCTGGGGTGTACAATATAGCATGATTAGTTGCCATATACCAACATGAGGTCAGTCTTTAAACATGTAAATGTGTATTAGGGAATGTATCCCTATGTCATATGGTTATTTCCATTTTGTGTTGAACGAACAAGCTTAATTCAGAATATAAATAGGAACGATGTTATCGTTCTATTGTGACTATTGTTATATTGATTTTGCAAACAATGATGCATGTGTTATATTGATTTATGGTAGAAAACATATCATCCATTGAAGGTTGAGGGTATATGAAAACCCTCATGGCTTATGAATGTCTTCTCTTTACTTCTCGATGACACACACACATATATATATGCATATATATACACACAGATATATATGTGTGTGTGTGTGTATGCTCATCGAGCATGTGTAAGAATCATATAGATTTGAGTAGTAGTATATAATCTGTAACTTTTCAAGTGATAAATTGTGCCTTGAGCATGAGGCCGAAAACACCATTAAAACATTAGGTGAAGAATTTAAGTTGATAACATAGATAATACAAATCAACCCCAATATTTTCATTGATAAGCATATATGAACAAAATGTAGAACACCACAATGTTCTAATTAGACATGTAGAGAAATAAATCTTTGTTTTTTGTTTGGAGAAGAATGATTGGAGAATAATGTTATGTTTTTCCAATAAAATTCAAACTATTAATTGAAAAAGGTTAATACTATTTTTTTTGTTATGCTTTTGAAGTTGATTTTGTCTTTTCATTGTGATGTTAATAGAACATAGTAGATAAGACTATAATTTATGTATATGAAAGAAAATCAATATATCTAGATCTAAAAATCTTCTTGTTGAATGGATTTTACTTTTATTATTTTTAAAGAATGTATACACATATACAAACTGATAATAATATGCATATATGTGCACATGCATAAACTCATCATTTATGCATGTACACATACATGTAGTATACCTTCTTATTCATCTTAATTTACTCATTTGAATATGATTGTTTATTTTCATTTACAATGGAAATAAATGTAAAAATGGAAAAGTGTTGAATTTCCATACAAATCTTAATGAAAGATAGTTATATGATGAATAGATGAATGATTATATTAGATTTTAGATGGATTACTTGTTTATATAAAATTGAAATAGAATGATACAAAAGTACTATGATAGAATGTAGCATAGTGGAATATGATGCTAGTAGATGGTCTAGAAGGGAGGGATACCCCTTTTGTTATAAAAGCTACCTTCTGGGAATGGGTGCCACAAATTGTAGATTTGCTTTTCCAAATCTAATTTAAGTTGCATTTTATGTAGCACGAGCTTGGCCAAGATTTGCAGTCATTTTTATTACATAGACTATTTATTATTTATCCTCTCTTTGTTATTTATTTTATTTACATAAAATGGAACTTGCATGTTCTAATAGTAGAAAAAAATGCATGTAGTTAGGCACACACAGATTCCACCTTGCAAATTGTATATCTTGCTAAGTGTTTCGTGCAAGGTCGGGTATTCTTCGATCGATTGAAGAATTTTGAGGAAGCATTGCTTCATGGTTGGGTGGAAAAGAACCTCAACCATGTTCTCGTCGACTAGTGGAGGCAATCTGTCATAGAGGAATTAAAATGGAATTCTATTTTACGTACTTGTATCATTATTGTAATTATTGTATTGACTATGTGGTGATTGAATGCCAAGTCAAAGTTGTATATTGAGTATTGACATTTGGAAATGGATATATTCAAATTTCTTATCTATTTTAATTTATGGATATGAAATTGCTATGTTGGAAAATAGTTATGGGATTTATGTTTTAAATTTATATTCATAATGTCAATTATTAATTTATTGAGGAAAATTTTAGTTGGGCATGTTACACATAAGGAGTATAGAAATGTCCCACAAATCCCAAGACAGTAGTTTCACATTTTTTCCCCTTTTACTAGTCATTGTGAGACAAGCTATCACATGTTTCATGTGGTAGGTTTCATATGGCATGTTACATCATAGTATTTAAATATTTTCATGACACTACACTTAAACACATGCAATAAGAGAACAATTAGAGCACACTTTATTTTCAAAATTCACTGAAGGCACCATATATATTTTCCAATTTATGTCTAAAAATATTGGATTTGATCTTTTTTATTACTAATAATTTATTCATGTTTGACCTAGGAGAACCCATTCACCTATTGGTTCAACATGATCCTTAATATTGTCCCTAGACATCACCTTGACTAATTCATATATCCAATGGTAAAAATATTTAATGTTAGGAAAAATGGTGTCTCAACCTTGCAATTATAAGAGGTTGTTATATTGAGTGTGGCGGTTTGCAAGGGTGGGAACCCCCTTGTGGGGTTTGGGGGGATGAATCCCTTGGTGGGGGGTATAGGAATTGCACACCCCGACGGGCGTTTAGGGGTAACTCCCCTGAAAGCCACATTTATGTATATTTAATTATTGCAAATATTGAACCATTCACCATTAGGTTTCAAATTTAACGATAAATATTTTGTTGGCTTGTCTTTCCCTTGAAGGAAACCCTATCTTATAAGGGAGTATATTACAACTGTGTGGTGTGATGTATTATGAGAGTTTGATAACTATTGTGTTACCTCCAAATATTTGGTTGGCAATACTCTTATGAGAATCTTGCTCTACAAGTATATTATAATCTTTGTGATTTCTAAATAATATATTGGGTAGCTTTTGGAGTGTGGAGTGTAGTACCCTCCATTTATGCTTATGCTTTCTGTTGATACTTTTTCATACTGTTAGACCTATGATGTTTTGCTGGATACTTTGATCACTGGTTTTGAGCGATGGTAGATTATTCTGTGAAATGATGTTACTTGTTTGGTGATTATTGTTTTCAGATATGATATGATTTAGCATAGATGTTTACTTTCTGTTGTTCATTGATATGTACATGCTTTTGATGGACTAACAACATTAATTGAGTCAATTTTCTGTGAAGTGTATTGGTGTGGGGAACATAATCGTATCACTCGCTTGCGAGTGCCCTGCGATATCTGTGATTTTCTCCGCACGGTGTGTCTGTTTAATGCTTTATTATATATATATGTATGCATGTTATTTGCTTGGTTGCAGGATTTGCAGGTACATGACACCGACTCCACCTGTGTAATCAGGTCTGAGCGTGTCAAGACTCAACGAAAATGTTGAACGGGAGATAGTAGTTAGGTTTATCCTAGACTAGTCATTAACCTTGGTCTTAGTACATTGTCAGTTTTCAGTTTTGAGTCATAGGTTGTATTGTATTTATCTGTTGGTTAAATTGTTTTGAAAAGGTAAATATTGGTTAATTTTAATGTTGGAATATTGTGCTTTAATTATTGTTATTTAATTAATATTTAAATATGATTGAAATTTACTTACTTGATAATTTAATACATTAGTTAGTTTATTTGGTTAAATAGTTGGTCTTAAAAGGATTTAACTATTTTAATTAAATAAATAAATAAATTAAATTAAATTATTTAGTGTGTAAATTATATTGTATTTAAAAGAATTAGAAAATTAGAAAATAAAATAAATAAATTGCATGTGATTTGAAAATTTGATTTTTAAGATTTAAATTTAAATAAATTAATTAAATTGCATGCAAATTTTTGAGTTGGCAAAAATTGCCGAGAAGTGGAGAAGATATTTTCTCAACAACTTCTCGACAAGTGTGTGAGTGCTTTTATGAGGTTGTTGAAAAATTTCACGGAGGTTATTGTGGATCTCGGGAATATTGACAGAGGCTATTCAATTTCCTCACGGGGAAATTTCTGCAAAAAATTCCCTTCACAGAAAATTATCTTTCTGTTTATTTTGGTTGATTTTGGAATTGGAAGATCTCCTGTGTTGGTTGAAGAAAATCTTGGTTGAAGAAGATCTTGGGAATTGTACGATACAGGCAAGAGGTTACATCCTACAGGCAGCTATCTTATTACAGGTACTTTTCTTGTTCAATTTGTTTGTTTTCTTTAAAAAGATTAGAGAAAAAGATTGGTTTGTGATTTCTGAATCTTTCTCAAGAATTTGTTAAAGTATATTTATACAGATGAAAATTTCTTTCAAAAAAATTACCTATCAAGATTTTGATATGGATTTCTGTAAAAATGAAACAATTTTGTTATTCCTTTATTTTATTTGTGGATCTGTTGTGTTTCTTTTAAATTGTTAATTTTTGAGGAATACTTGCTTAGAATAGATAAATTATTTGGCTGGGTCTGTAAAAGAAAATATAGCTTTCTGTAGAAATATTTACAGTATATGGTATGCTGTTAAAAAAAAAAAAATTGGATTGGAAATTTTAAAAAATTATTGTGCCTATACTCTGTCAAACCCTCTGAAAATTCATTTTTACTCTTCAATTTAATCCCTGTAAGAATTTTAAGATTCTTTATATTTAGATTTGATTGTAAAATTTTATAGTAAATAATACTATAAAAACGGATTATGAAATTTGCAGAATGGTGAAATCCACAGAGAAATTTTTTTTTAAAGAAATTTAAAAAAAATTTAAATCAAATATAATGGGGAGGGCCGAAACCCTCCCCATATTGTAGTGTGGTGGGTGCAGCCACCATGGCTGCGCACAGCAGCCAGTGGCTGCTGGGCACAACCACTATGGCTGCGTCCTCCCACATTAGGGCTGCGGCAGGGGCCGCCTACCCTACAGAAACAGTAAATTCGTTTAAAATTTTCCTTTTCTTTTATTTCGGATTTAGATCCGGATATAAGCTGTATTTAATGCAAAAAAAAAGAAGCATACTTTGAATTCGATTTTATTTCGAATTTACTATTAATTTGGTTTTTATTTAAATTATCAATATATATATATATATATATGTATGTATGTATGTATATATATATATATATTTATGTACTTATATATATAAATATATAGATATATGAAAATAAATAAGTATGTGTAAATAAATATAATTTATAGTGTATATATATATTAAATATATATATATATTCATATAATTATATTTAATTTAAAAAAAATAATCTTGATAATTTAGATGTATAAAATATTCTTTTTTAAATTTTGATGCATGTGAATTTCTAGTATTATTGAAAACGTATTTTAATTAAAATGAGTTAATTCTATGCATTCTATATTGTTTGAAAGGATTTAGAATATCCAAATGTAGATGTGATATGTTTTATTAAATTGTTTTAAAACTTGTCTCTTTGTCGGGTAAAATGGGAAAGTCTCAATTAAACAAGTCTTCCAGATCGAATTGTAAAAGTGGGGAAAGTGATTGTTAAACTGAATTCTGTAATGGTTATTGATGTGTACATGATTTCTTGCATGGTATTTCGATACCAATTGGTTGTGAATATAAATTTTGATGTTGGTAAGGAATAGTGTTGAAAATTATATTTAGTATGAAAGTACACTTGTAAAACATAGTCAGAAAACTTAGAAACCTATGTTATGTTTAGGGGAGTGGCTATTTGTAAGGGCCAACACACTAAGTGGTGTTAGGGTAACTTACAAATAGTTAACTAAGTCAGTGATAATTAAAGGACATAGTAGTTAGATTTAAAACACTTAACAAGATGTGCATGCCTCTCTTATGACTCATGAGCTTCTTCAGTCATGAGTATAAGATGAGAAGGCCTGGAATGGCAAAATCGATGTCTTGTTTCTTCAAGAGGCATTCAATTCCGCAACAGTATGCAATAGGGGCCAGGTTTTATAAGAGGTTACCAGGGTAACCCATGGATTGGGGGCCGGAACCTAGGAAGAAACACCAGGGTAACCTTTGCATCATTGTGATGACACTCCACCTAGAATAACAGTTAACCTTGTGTTTGTTTTACAATCAATTATCTAAATCTGGAAGCAATGTAACCAATAGTCTGTTGTGTACTAGTGTCTAGGGTTAGTAGATTAGGTCTAGGTAACCTTATTACTATCTCCTAGCATGGGGGGTGGAACGTGCACCTTACTCCGTTGGGTCCCCAGTATTGATCATGGCATCTAGAGCTTCATGGATGGAGAGCTCGCACTTGGATCTTATGTTTATTTCAATATTGTATAATGTAAACTTGTATTTAAAAAAATCCCTCAAATGTATAAGAGTTGAACAATGTAATTGTAATTGTAACTATTATTTGAACTACCTCATCAAGTTGGATGAGTATTGTATATTATTTTAAATGCAATGTATGGAAAAACATGTATGTACTTTAATATGTTAACATGAATGGAAATTTATTATTATGCAATGTTTATCTTTATGTTATTAAGATCTGGCGCATTACAAAACCCTCGGGTGGAACCGTGGAGTCGATGTCCTTATACCTATCAACCGGTGAATAAAGAGTACATCAAACATGCATATATATATACATTATAAAACAATAATCGGTGGAAGAGGGAAATCCCTCGAATCATAGGTGCTTGTAAGTGAGTGGTACAATCCCATCCCCTTCACCAATACAGTATTACTAACTGACGAATCTAACATCAATAAAATAATCAAAAGCATAAAGCATCATTAATTCAAATAACTGCTAGGCTAATTCAAAGCATACCATAAAGATAACATTAGAGTAAAATACCATCACATCAAAATATAACATTCACATCGCTTTTATAGTTGCTATGACAATAGAACTTCAAGTTCCAAAGTCACAAAGATAAATAGAAACAATAAAACAAAGAACATTGTTCCATCAAAAGAGCCAAAAAGGAGGGTGCTACATAGTTCATTCTATTTTTGCATAATCAACATACTAAACTTCACATTTTTTTTTTATTCTTGCAAACCATATTCCATACTAAACTTCATACTAAACTTCACATTTGATGGACTAATGTCTTACAAACAACCTTTCATAATAATGATAGTGGCTGAAAAATTTGTAATAATGGTCAATTACACAATCAGATCCTAATGTACTCTATATTGATTTTAATAAGCAATATTCATTTCACCACTGATCAGAGTGGTGGGAAATGTATATCCTTTCTCAAGGGTTCGGTGAGAGTCCCTGAGGCTCCATAACTCAATATGGTAGGGTGGAGAGCAGGCCTTATTATGTTGAGTTTTATTTTATATTTTTTATGTAGAAATTGCTATCTTTCTAACATAAGATTCATAAAAAAATTATATGCTTTAGGTTATGCTTACAACATAGTGAACTAGTTGATCTTATACACTTTATGTTAGATTCCATTGGGCATTGTTGATTATTGTTCTCTTGCCTAAGCTATACCGTTTGATTATTGAGAAGGTTTTGTCAAAAAGGTTGTGTTGTTTCAATTTTTGATAGGGTACTATTGAGTTGTCAATTCCCTCTTGCTCTCCCTTTATGCTTTGTGTTTAGTGCTTGAATTTTTAAATTACCTCGCCGATCATCTAATTTATCTTAGCCAGTTTTACAATCTGTTCATATTCACAGTTGCTCCAAAAAACATGCTTCTCCCTTAGGAGGGATAGTTCAAGAACTTGGGTGTTGATATTCCAGTTTATATGGTAAATAGATGGATGACCTTTGCGAATGAAGTTCAACCAACTATGAATATGAAGTTATTGTAACTGTGCTTATGAATCAACATCCCACTTCTTGAACTCTCTTTCCCAAAGGAAAATAGCCAATGACGCTCCATGACCCAATATGGTAGGGTGGAGAGAAGACCTGCTTTTGTATGTCTAGACTTCAATCCATTCCCTATAGAAGGTATGCCTAGATTTTATTTACTTACTATGTTCTACTGCAACTGTATTGCATCATCTTTGTAATTAATTGTATAAGTCTTTATATTTTCTAATTTATGTATTGTGTACCAATGGTGCGTGTTTATTACACTAACACTTTTTGTTATTCTTGCAGACCATGCTCCAGCAATAATGTGGTGTTTCATGAACTAATGTGTTACAAACAACCTTCCTGAATAATGCTAGTGACTATAAAATCAACAATAATGGTCAAATAGACAATCATATCCTAATGTACTCTATATTGATTGTAATACGCAATATTCATTTCACCACTAATCACTATGGTGTCCAATCTATATTCTTGCTCGGGGGTTTGGTGAGGCTCCATGAGGCTCCATGACCCAATATGGTAGGGTGGAGAGCAGGCCTCATTGTGTTGACTTTTACTTTATATTTTGTATGTACAGATTGCTATCCTTCTAATGTAGGAATCAGAAAAAATTTATATGTTTAAGCTTATAGTTACAATGGAGTAAAATAGTTGATCTTATACACTTTAAGTTAGATTCCATTGGGCATTGTTGATTATTGTTCTCTTGCTTATACTCTACAGTACACAAATAATTAAATTTTTTTAACCAAAATTTGTCTATGGTACTTTGTTGCTAGCTATGAAAAGATCCTTAGTTTGTATCATAAAGAATTGATGCAGTTGCCAAATTATGGTATGTCCTTATATAATCATGAATTCAACTAATAGTATGCCACGATTATTATTTCCCATCTAAATACACATTAATAATGTCATCAATTATTGAGAAATTCAAGCTTATCCATAATAATATTATATTTTGATTAACTGGTAAAAATTAAGGATATTGATATTATTTTTAGATTGTTTTAACTATAATTGATGTAGGGTTCTTTGTTACTAGCTATGAAAAGTTATCCTTAGTTTGTATCATAAAGAATTGATGCAAGGGTTAAATTATGGGATGGGCTTATATAATGATGAATTCAACCAATTTTATGTCAACATTATTTTTTCCCCAACCAAATGTGCAAATCAGTAATGTCATCAATTTAGACATTGAACCCTTATCCATAATAATATTTGGTACCTTGATTAACTAATAAAACTTAATGATATTGGTATTCCTTAATGAAATCATTTCAAAATTAATAATAATATTTTTTTTAATTAACAACTTAATTACATAATAATATTATTTACCCCACCAAACCAATTACCAATAATAATGATTTTTCAAAAAAAATAAAAGTGGCTAAGCCATTGAAATATTTTATTATTTTGTAAAAGATTTCTTGAAAAATCCTGGTTCAAGGGAGCATATTGGTAGGAAAGAACTAGGAGAAGAAAACTTCTGGTTATAGCTCCATGCAGAAGAATTAAAGTCACAGATTGTGATTACAGAATCAACCCAAGGACCATACCAATCAGAGGTCCCAAGTACAAAATATTCCCAGCCAAAAAAATACTACCCAATAGAAAATGGAAGAGGGACAACAAAGATCTTAATCAACCCCATCCACTCGAGAACTTGAACTGGATTCGTAATAAGGAAAAAACCATAAGTGATCCAAAGAAAAGATCTTCTTTAACTTCACGTCTCATGAAGATACTCTATTAGATCCTGTAGCTACATCAAATAGGAAATGGAGAGCAAGGAGAAGGTTTACCCTTGCAGCCAAGACTTTAGGAGAGAGCTTGTTGCTAAGACATTTGCACCCTGAGATAGTTTCTTTAAAATTATCACTCACAATGCTAGACCTAATTATCATCAAAATTTCTCCAAACCAACCATTAGTAACGAAATAATTTTTAGGAATAAACCCATTAATAGGAAATGCACCATATTCCAAGGAATACATATCAAAGGCTTCCTGAAGGTCCAAACCATATAGGAAGTTAAGGAACACAAACTTGTTAGCAAAAAAATTTACCATCTTATCATCCAAAAACACATCCATGATAATAGTAAAAAAGTGAGATAAAATTTTAGAAAAAAGATGTGTTAGAATTTTCCTGAATCCATGAGATACCAACGATCTTGCAGACAACTAAATCAATGCCCTCATCATCAAAGGAAAAAATTTGACCAAGTTTTCCATTGTTGAAAGGATAGGGATCCTTACAATCTTTACATTTTAGATTTACCATAACCCTATACCAAATCATTGATGATTCCAAGGAGAAATAAGACTTCTATAACTTCAAAACCAAAAAATGCCAAGGAATCCATGTTGTATATATATGTAAATTATAATAAAAAATGGAGAAGCATACTTAACCAAAAATGAGCAATCAAAACCAAAATGGCATATCATATATTATGATTCAAAACTCAGCCGACATGAGCCATATAGAGTAAATAAATCTTCTAGCCAGAAAAAAAATGTCTTATAAGTAAAACCCAGTGACAAAGCCTAAGCACCATGCCATGCATCAAGTATGAAGTATAACAATAGGCCTCTGCCCCAGAAAAATAGAATATTGAAATCTATGATGTCCCATATTAATAAACCACACAAACCATACAAAAATACCAACTGAAACCTCCAATACAACCAATGATAGAAAAGGTGAGAAAAGCATACTATCCACATGAAAATAATTTACCAAGAATGCTCTATTTCCATCAAGAGAGATGAGTTTAATAACATTAGCACAAAATATAATGTCCCATATGAAATAGCCATAAAAAATATATAAAGCAAGAACCCATGAAGGAGCAGCTAGGTTGAACCAACAATAGTGACAATTCAAAAATAGTAATAGGTACAACAATACTAAAACATATGTACTCACCACAAAGAAATACAAAGCTGCCACAAAGAATCCAATAAGACACCTGAGTTGTAATAGAAGCATTAAAGAGCCCACTATAGGTTCTCATTTAATAAGGGGGAAGGCCTCCTTAGTAAAACCTTTAAAAGGAGTTTCTCATCTATAGCTTTGTTTGCTAAATAATCAACAATAGAATTTGCTTCACTATATCAATGTGATAGCAAAAAGACATTGAACCATTTCAACTGAATAAGTACCTTGGCTAACAAGTATTGTGATTGCCAAACATGAGTTTTTTTGGCTTGAAACAACATGAAAAATAACCATGGAATCACCTTCAATGATTAATGAATTAATTTGAAGGGACCTTGCAAGATCCAATCCCATGCTGAGGGCTTCTAGTTCAACCTTGTTGTTTGTACCCATCGATAACATCTTACAGGTTGCTTTAGCAACGTTAGCATCTAAGTCCATAATAACTATACCAGCCCCAAATTTACCAGGGTTACCCCTTGAGGCCCCATCATAATTTAGTTTAAAGCAATTAGTAGGGGGAGGCACCCATTTGGTCTCTTTGCATAACAAAATTTTGTGTACCAACATCTTATCTACTTTATTAGAAAATGCTCCATGAAAGGGTAAAGTTTTAATGAGGGGCCAATTCTTAATTATGAACCCATCCCAATTAGAGAGATTTTAAAGTCTCAATTTTCTTAAAAATGAAAGATCTGACCACTTCTTAAATAGAGGATTCTAATTTGATAAGCACATCCTCAATAAGAGAACTTGTTCCTAAAAATTATGCTATTTCTTTCATTCTAGATGCGCCATAAAACTAGAGATGGTGTGACAACCCATAACTAGTGAAAGAACGAAGCACAATGTAACATAGGCCAAGATTGAAATTGTATGGATAATGTGGGACACACCATTGAGTACTAGCCTAATTTGGAAAAAAACCCAATACCAACAATGCTTTGCAAATGGACAGTGCAGAAAAAGATGATCCCCAATTTCTAAGAAGTAGCCACAAAAGACACATGGAAAAGTAGTAACTAACCACAATCTATCAAGCCTCCCTGCAGTTAAATCCCTACCATTAACTGCCACCCAAGAAAAATACCCACTTTAGGGAGACAAGCTTTATCCCAAAAGAGTATGTGCAGGAAATTTGATTTATTTAAAGAAGCTAGAAGAGAGTTATAACCTTCTTTGATAGAATATTCCCCTGATTTTGAATTGGTCTAAATTAGGAAATCATCCTTACGTGAGAGGATAATGCACCTTTTTTCCATCTCCTTTTTATAAGCTTCTTTGACAAAGGGAGGAATATATAAGTCATCTACAGATTTCCAAGAATTTTTGGAATGGAATCAATAAATTCAACATTGAAGTAATCAACAACAAGAGAACCCCAAAGATTTTTTAAAAGATCCATTAGGTTTCCCCAATTAGTAAAAGTGGAAAGAATATGATAGCCATTTGACCTATCCTCCCAAAACTTTTCCTTTTTACCATTATGAACCAACCATGAAAGGTGAGGAAGGATCATTGATCTACATGAAGAAATGAAGTTCCAAATTGTCAATCCTTTTGGTAATGATGAGGCCCTGAAAAGAGATTCTTGCATATGGGAGTGCAAATATTTAGAAAACATTAATTTCCCCCATCTTGAATGTGGATTTTGATATAATTTCCAAGTAAGCTTCTCACCTAAAGCTACATTTCAAATGAAGTTTGAGATTTCTTATACCAGTTCCACCAAGGTCTTTTGGAAAGCTAACCTTGTCCCAAGCAATGAGTGGGATTTTCTCTTTCCCCCTACATTATCATTCCAAAAAAAGGAGCGTAAATTAGATTTCAACTAATTTAAGGTATGGCAGGGAGCCTTTAAAACTGACATCATGTAAATAGGAATTGCATTGAGAACAGATTTCACCATTTGGATTTTCCCAGCAAAGGAAAGACATTTATGCTTCCATAAAGACATTCTATCCATTATCAGTTTACAAATTCTTTCCCATAAGGTATTAAGATTATTTCCAATGAAGAAGGGGATACCAAGATAGGAACAAGGAAAAGTTCCCACAAAAAAACCCCAAAAATTTATTAGTCTATTTTGGATAAAATTTGAGACATTGAGCAGGAATTTTTTTTATTTTCAAGGATTTATTTTTTGACTTGAAGCTAATGAAAAATCTATTATTACACTTTTGATTACCTTAACTTCATGGATAGAAGCATGCCCCAACAACAAAGTATCATTAGCAAAGAGACCATGTGTTTGACTTTCCTGCATGTTTAGGATTTGAATGCCTTTCCAATATCCTAAGGAATTTTCTCTTCTTATTACCCTGCTTAAACCTTTAGTCATAAGAATGAAGAGGAAAGACGACAATGGGTCACCCTAAATGATGCCTCTAGACGAAGGGAAAAAACCATAAAAGAACTGCTAAGAAGAATTGAAAATATTGCTATAGAGATGCAGGAGTCACCAAATAATTAATTGAATGTTAATATAATTGCTCTTCAACCAAACCTCTATATGTGTACATATATATTCTACAAAGTTAATTTTTCACCAACTATTGCTTACACACTTTATCCTTTATATACATATCCTCCTTTCAACCCATTAGGGTTAACACCCTCCTTTAGTCCCCATTATAATTTAAAATAAAATAATGATGCTAAATTGTAAGGTAAAAATGGGATACAATATTATTCCCACTCAATCACTTTAATTATCACTTGTAATATCTCTACCAATCCATTGTATTTCTTATTAGATTCCCTAATGTGTAACTATATTATCTACATCTATATATAGCTACTATGCCCACTAATTCCATTCACATTCTAATGTTTTTCCATAGAGACTGCTTGCACATCACTTTCCTCTCATGTCGCTCTCTGCCTATTGGCTCATTGTTTTGTGTTACTACATAGAACTGCTAGTTAATTTTAATATTAGGATAGATATTTAGTAGTTATTGTATATCCTTAAAATAAACACACGTATATATAAATATATATATATATATATACATTCTAAAATTTAAATTTTCTGTTTCTTTTTGAAATGGGGATGTTTGAAAGGCACATACTCCCCAGTGACATATATCTACATTTATATAATGTAATACATATTGAACTTATTACCTTTATCTTTATCACAATGAATACAATCCTTCTATTGTTCCATAAAAGAAAATATCATGATGGGTGGCTATTCTAATTTGTTTGTGTATCTCCATAGTGATATCCCACTATGCCTTTAAAACTTTCTTAATACCCTTCACTTATTTTAAGCAAAAATTCTTTGCTACAACTTTATGTACTATGAAAACTATCATATTATTTTACCTTTATCCATTTACTCCTCATAGTAAATGATAATTCATTTTTAAATAGAAGGATAACAATCAATTCAATCTTTCATGGTTACTCCAATGTATAATTCTCTCTCAAGAAAATAACTTTAAATCTACATCAATATTACTTAAATTCTATTTATGCCTCCACATTTATGTCAAGACTAGCTCATAAAGTATTTACATGGCAAAGAACTTAGAGCTGCTCTTTTTCATTCCCTATCATGTTACAACAAAACACTAGCTTTCCATATTACAAAAAAATTTAAAGAAATCCAATTAGGGACACACAACTGATTAAGGCTTTCTCCCTAGCCTACCATAATGGCATCATGGAGCCTCATGGGCTCTAGCCATACACCTGAGCAAGAAAATTTGTTAACCCCTAGATGATGAATGGAGTGTTCTCAAAATTTACATAAATGATGAAATATCATAACAACAAATTACATGCCTATGGACTCTTCACTCACCATATTCAATAATGATTCACATAAACATGCTCACATCATTACAACAATAAAACAAGGGAGGGTGAAAGTAGGGAAAACTTATCTCCTTTCTCTAAGTGAGGGGATGAAAATCTTCCTCCTTCTTTCCTCTCCAAATCAAGCCATATTTATCATTATCTTCCTAAAGAGATGAACTCCTCTCCTCTTCTCATTCTTTCTACCATCACTAAATTTCTACAAGAGGATATGTGGGTAACACCCCACTCCTCCCCTTCCAAACTATATAGAAATATCACAAATTGTAACCCTTCAATGGGGAGGTGTGAGTGTACCTCCATCATCAATGAGGGTATTTTCCTTCTTTAAGAGGGGTACATGCACTTGGAAAACCCCTCAATCTTTTCACCCCATCCTTTACTCAAAATTCGTCACTCCTCATTATGAGGACTTTTCAAGAGTCAAATCATGTCCTTGGGGCCATATTGCATGCCCACTTGACCCCTACCACCATGGTATAAACCCTAGGGGGTTTATTTATGCATCCCAACCCAAGAAATTGATCAACAACCGACTTTAAAGACCCACTTAAGGTTCCATCCGAGTTTCACACTTGAATACAAGGATTTCTAACCTTAAACCCAACTTACATTTCACATGAGACACATTTAAAACCTTTCAAACTAGAAGAATAAGCATAATAACTCTATTTTATTCTAAACTCAAAAATAAGGAAATCCAATACATAACCACTAGAGGATGTCTTTTCAATTTTTTTTCTCATTGGTTCTTCCTTCTCGTATTGGCACCCTTTCTTTCTTTCACATTACCAGTGGAATCATAAGCAACAATTGTATGTCACATTAATTTGGTAATTGAAGTAAGATTTAATTATACAACAATTTCATTAAAATTCCAATTCATATTCATAGTTTAAAAGTGTCTAATTCCTTCATGGCAATGATAATAAAACATGTCAAAATGAAATGCAAATACATTGTCACACAATCACACTAACATGCATTGTCTAAAATATATCTAAGAATCTATTTAGGAGGAATACATAACAAAATTAATATTGTATTATTCACATGTGAAGCAAGGTCTTACATCCCCCTCCCCTTAGCTTAGACTTTCTCCTAGAAGTCATTAAGGTTGGGAAGTTAGTCTCAATATAAAAATGCACATAAATATATTAGAATATGAATTACTTTACTATCTTGATGAAGAATTTGAATGAAATTAAGCACATATTAAATAATTCCCTTTCATGATTCAAACATCTAAATTCTTAGAACAAAATTTACCACCATAGAACATTTATCCAATGTAGTCACAATATAACAAATGTTAGTAGTCATCCATGTAGTTAATATTCTTGATATCTACATATGTCCAACACATTAGCATCCTTGGATAACCTTCAAGGTTCTCTTTTGCATCACTCATGATGTAAAAAAAAAATATTTTCATTCTAATATCAATTCATGTTTCAAGAAAAGAAGTCTCAATTTTATCTGTCACTTTCTTTCTCACATAACAGTCAAGTATTTGACATCATTTATTTACAAATTTACCCATACATCACAACAATTACACATAATTCACATCACAAGGTTCAATGGGGTTTACAAGGATTGAGATTTCTTGGATAACATAGCCATTAGGAAAGATGGTCTCAAGGCTCTTCTCTAAGGACCCTACCATACATCTCCTAGATACCTTCCCTTGTTTGTGTAAGGGGGTTAGCCTCCAAGAGGAAGGTACAAAAAGAATAATCATAGAAATAGGGGAAGAATGGATTAGTGACCATCCCATGCTTGTCTTAGTTATGACCCCTTTCAAATAACACATAATTCCCTAATGCATCTTCTCCCCTATACGACTTGCCAAGGAAACCCTGGGATATGGCAGTTTTACAAATGTCACATTACACCACACTTGCCAACAATTATCAACTAATAAGAAGCCTTGAACTGAGAAAAATATAAATCATAAGCTAATGTCTTAATAAACAGAAATTATAAATTTGAGAGAAAAATAAATAAATAAATAAATATTAGTTGTAGCTACATTTAAACATCCCAATCTTAATTCAAAAATAGAAATTAAAGAAGTCCTTGAGGCAATGGACTATGAAAACCTTCACATGGAAAAATAGCCCCATTAAAAGAATTTAAAATCTAACTTTGATGACATACAATAAAAAAAACATCAATTAAGAAATAATGAATAATTCATATTTCAAGAATAAAACTTTCACATTATGAGCACCACATGACCTTGATAAAGCCACCTAAGGGGAGGAGGGGAATGGTGGTTCTCTAACCACATAAATATAATAGAATGCAATACCTTATGTTCCTTGACCACATAAATATGATAGTGCACAATATCATGGTGAACTCTTCCACATAGTATCAATGCCCTACATTGCTCAAGCATCCAAAATTTGTGATCATTATGGTCCAAGTAATTCCATCCTTTACCCATGGGTTATAGACATCAAGGAGTGGGTTTGCACTATGAACCAACAAGCGTGGTTCTCATGTGGGGGAGTAGGTTAGGAACATGTCCAAGGGAAACCATGGAGTTCCCACTTAGGGTTCTCTCACCCCTCAACCCTTATTTACGCTAGTAAGCATCTCAATCCTATAGGGGAGCCATACGCTAGGGGTACACATTTAACACAAAAACAAGACTTACACAAATAACTACTTCACATTTCATTTAGAAGACACACATCTACACATATCATGT
This sequence comes from Sequoia sempervirens, assembly GCA_007258455.2. Lineage (NCBI taxonomy): Eukaryota > Viridiplantae > Streptophyta > Pinopsida > Cupressales > Cupressaceae > Sequoia > Sequoia sempervirens. Next base: position 27,837 of record VDFB02329520.1, on the reverse strand, counting down.
TCACATTATTTCACAATTAACTAGCTTACATAAAAGGGCCATCACAAAGGGTACACTTAGGGGATCGTACTTGATGTCCCTCACCCTCATCCCAAGTTAGATACCATGTATCTCCTACTTGGGGTACAACAAATTTATTGGTTTCACTTTACATGTCATAGCACAACAAACTTTACAAAATTCACCATAGAACAAGGGAAATGCACTTACACATATTCTATTTTCTTTTGGCAATGTTTACTTTTTTGTCTCAATTTCAAAAACATCTACTCACTTTGTATAAGTACAAGAAATAACTAAAATATGTGCAATTGTAGCTTAGGTATATCACCCCATCTTCCTATAACTTAACAATGCATGGTTCACCACACTATTAACACAAATGTTGATACACCCACACACTTTATTTTCTTTACACAATGTTCACTTTGTTTATCCTTTTGTTACCATCTGTCCATTTGCATACTTGTAAAATAAATTGCCATATAATTCATAATTGTAATCTAGGTAATACTCAATTTTATTATAATTAAAAAATACATGGTACATCACGCTTCCCATCTTACTAATGTCACATTTATGATCAAGATTGTTTCTATGTATCCATACCATTCTTCCTCTTTTATTTAACTGTATTTGTTATGTTCAGTGACATATCAATATGGTTAATTCCGCTATATTTTCCACAACATGCTAAGGAATATTTCTCATTTAATAAGGAAATCAATCATTTTCATTTGCAACATTGAAATATAAGAAGAGAAAAAATTCTCAACATGCATAAGACATATCATACTCAAGGAATAGTAATTCTCACAACCCATTAATATCTTTTATAATTCTTGTATTTCACTATCTAAAGTTGAATTGTTTACTCACATGTTGTAATAATCATTGTTACAATTGCAATTCCATCTAACCTCATAAAAAAAAAACATAATGTGTAAAAGTCTTGAAATCTCTATCTACCTTTAAGCTTTCTCCTTACATCTAGGTGTAAATATTTATACCTCAAAGAGTAAGTATAGTCAATGGTATAGAATGCACAACATTAGATTAAAGTTTTACAAGTCTATTTTAGTGTCTCTTATCTATATAGTTCAACTTTCCACACCATGGATCCCACTAATCCATTACTCGATTTAGAGATTCATACAATTGTTTATTCAATTTTTATGGAATGTATGCAATCTTCAAGGTCAACCCTAGCTGAATAAATTATTACTTCCTTTATGACAAGTCTCCTTTCTTATTATTGGATTTTTTTTTGCACCAACAAGTCTTTAATTATTCACTATGTATAAGGAAGTGGCTATAATTATATTCCCTACCCTTGATATTTTACAAAACCTCCTATGCTACTATATAATAGTTTAGTCATAATTCTATGCCTCCCCCAAATAGTTTATGGTTTTATTTTATGCAATGTTATATTAACTTAAGGCTCACATGATAAGGTGCTTATCAGAGCAAGCGTTCTTAAAAAAAAATAGGTGACAATGATAAATGCAGCGACTGACAACAAGTTCCATCTGGAAAATATAGATTATGATAACGTCTTTTATTTAATCTTCCCATTTTAAATAAGCATGCAATATATTCCAAAAGATTAGTGATGTCCTCAATTTAATATGGCCAAGCATAGCGTATGTGAAATGAATAGGAAAAAGTAAAATATTTTTATGCTCTCAAGACTTTGCACGTTACAAAGAGCTGCACTAAGTGAAATAAATGCCCCAAGATTTAATTTAAATTAACCTCATATTATGTTGCACAGATTTAAACCCACAATTTACTCCATTAATATGCCAAACCATTATGCCACGGTTCTATAGCCTCAACATAAATTTGACAGCCTCAACATAGATTTGACTCTATTGGTTTGCTGAATTGAATATGGAATAATGAAGGCTTTCTACAAACATCTGGAATAGTTAAATTTTTGCCAAATCGCTACAGTTTACCTACCCATACCTGGTTGCTAAGCCTTAATAGGCTCGAGGGGTTGATTAATGACAATGACTCTTTTAATGGAGTTATTATCTTTGTGGGAAGTCAAGGGAAATGAATGAGGATTATTCTGGGGCAACGACTATCCAACCCAGGAATGCACCAAGGCATGGATGTGTTGATTGATGTTGGATAGCATACAATAACTGACACCACTCACAGTCTCCTATTTTTTATTTTTGAGCACATTATACCTTTCTTACGGCAGGAAAATACTCATGTATAAATATTTCCAAATATAATATTTTGGAAGGGTTTTGCTGGTTTTAGGAATAGTATATTTTGGAGATTAACTATTATTAAACTTACTGTTTTTAACATTATTTAAAGGTCATTTAAATTTTATTTTTATAATATATTTTTTATATTGTTTTGTATATATATATATAAAATAAAAGAATATTTTTATGTTTATTGATTTTTGAAAATAATTTAAATTATTTTTATGGTTTTAAATTATTTGAATTGTATTTAATTTTTTAATTATTTTTATATTTGATATTATTTTTACAATTTTAATTTGAATGTATGTTTGTATTTATAGTTAATAATATTATTTTTAAAATGTTAATATTATCTTTAAATTATTTGTATGTCTATTACAAATTTATATTTTTTTTTAAATACCTTTTTTATATTTAACAATCTTTTAAAGGAAACTTATTATTTTAATTGTGTTTGTCTTTATAATTAATAGTATTATTTTAAAAAATATTAATAATTCCTTTAAATTATTTATATTTGTATGTTTACTATAAATTTATATTCTTCTTTAAATAATTTTTATGTTTTACAAATCTTTTTAAAGTGCCTTAAAATTTTTATAATTTTCAATTTAAATTGTATTTAATATCTATCTTTTTATATAATTATTTATATGTTGACTAAAATATTACATTCTTAATTTAAATATTTAATAACTTTTGAAAAATAATTTAAATTTAGTCACATATTGCATTGCTTTCTACTCTTAATAATTTTTAAACATGACATAAAATTGGTTCTATAATCTATTTGTATTTACTTTTGAGTGCTTACACTATGAGCTTTAAGTTCTTATTTTATCTACTTTTTTAAGCACTTGTGTCTTTATTTAAATTATTTATATGTTTAATAACCTTTTAATTGATGTAAACTTAGTCTTTACAACCCTTGTTTAAATTGTGAAAATGCTTTCTAATCTCTATTACTCTAGCTTAAAGTAGCAATCCTTGAGAGTGATAACCTTAACGTCACACTATCTCAATAGAACATTTTATACAAATTGAATACTCTTTTAAATCTAACTTATAGACTCCATGCTTCACATTAAAATAAAAATTCATCTTTTGATGATTTAACTTCCTTTAGTTTTTTGAAGAAGAAATGTCGGCCTAGAGTTTTGATACTTAAAAATTGTTTCCTTTTTTTTTTAAAGTATACGCAATATAAACAAAGGTAAAAGAAACTATATCCATTTCTCTAGAATTTTGTTGAAAACATTTTTAGTATAATAAAAATTATAGGTATAGAAATGCCTACAATATAAAAAAGGTTAGAGGAAATCATGCCCATTTGTGTAGAATTTTGTTGAAAATATTTGTGATTTGAAAAAAATCAAAGGCAAAAAAAATACCTATAATATAAAGAAAGGTATAAGAAACTATGCCCATTCCTTTAGAATTTTGTTAAAAATATTTGTAGTATGAGAAAAACTAAAGGCAAGTACCTATGTTGTTATGTTATATTTTAAAAAAAAATTGTTGACCTATATTTTTGAAGAAGTATACACACTCTTTGGAAAAATTTGTAAAGAGTAAATCATTGAATGTCATAAAACCTTAAGGTTCATGGAAACAATTTAGTAAAGACTAAATTTAAAATATTTTTTATTAAGCATTGTAATATTTTAGTCAACATATAAATAAATTATATAAAAAGATAGACATTAAATAAAATTTAAATTGAAAATTATAAAACTTATTTTTAAGGCACTTTTAAAAGATTTGTCAAACATAAAAATTATTTAAAGAAGAATATAAATTTATAGTAAACATACAAATACAAATAATTTAAAGGCATTATTAATATTTTTTAAAATAATACTATTAATTATAAATACAAACAAAATTCAAATCAAAATTATAAAAGAAATATATTAAACATAAAAATAATTAAAAAATTAAATACACGAACAATTCAAATAATAAGTCTCCTTTAAAAGATTGTTAAATATAAAAAAAGTATTAAAAAAAAAAAAATTAGAATAGACATACAAATAATTTAAATATAATATTAACATTTTTAAAATAATATTGTTAACTATAAATACAAATGTACATTCAAATGAAAATTGTAAAAATAATATTAAATATAAAAAATAAAATAAAAAAATTTAAATACAATTCAAATAATTTAAAACCATCAAATAATTTTAATTATTTTAAAAAATTAGTAAACATAAAAATATTCTTTTATTTTATATATATAAAATAATATAAAAAAAATATTATTAAAATCAAATTTAAATGACCTTTAAATAATGTTTAAAAATCTAAGTTTAATATTAGGTAATCTCCAAAATATACTATTCCTAAAACTAGCAAAACCCTTCCAAAATATTATATTTGGAAATATTTATACATGATTATTTTCCTGTTGTACGAAAGGTATGATGTGATCGAAAATAAAAAATAGGAGGCTGTCAATGGTGTCAGTTATGGTATGCTATCCAATATCAAGTGGAATGTCCATGCCGCAGTGCATTCCTCGAGCTGGATAGTTGTTGCCTTATTATGGAATGTCATGTCTTGGGTAGTAGAAGTGTGTTATCTAACTTGCTAAGTTATTGCCATTGGCATTGGAGGTAGTTCAAATTGAGTGTAGGAAGAGTAGTTGGCATGCAAAAGTGGCACTGTTGTTTCTCAGTTAGACCCTTTGGTGCATCTCTAACCCACTCTGGTACCAAGATACTTCTATTTACAAACCTTGTCATGATTTTGTTCCTATCCTCCACACCAACCTAAATAAATTTCTTTTGGATCTTCTAAAAAAATTTAGCTATAGCCACAAGGATTTAAAAAGATTAAAAATAGATAGGGATATTTTTTGAGGGAATATTTAAGAAGAAAAAATATACTAGCTTGGCTTAGAAACATACCTATCCAACCAATGAGCTTATGTAGCACTCTTTTAGCAATATTGTTCTAGTAAGTGCTGGAAAACATTTTAGCATTCAAGGGAAAGCCAAGATAAGAGTGTTGTGCCTTTTGTACACACACAGGCTATGAAAGGAGGAACCCCTTTTTTGCTTTCCCTTGGATTATTTTGGTTTCTCTTTCCCCTCACTTTTTAACCCTTTGCTTGGGTTGGTTTTGAAATTTTTGAATCTTTTGTTTTTTCTTCAAAATTTGGTGAAATTTTGCTACTTGCATGTTTTTCTTGGCACAAATCCATTGCAAGAATTCCACTATGGAATTCTAGAGGGTGGATTTTGAGTTACAAAATTCCAAGTGTGGTGTAATAACCCTCCTGGTTGCTAGTTGGACTCAGTAGTGTTATGTTTTGTTTTGATGCTCAGATACTATGATGATACTGTTATTGTTTGATGTGGTTAGTCGGATACTATGATGATACCGTTATTGTTGATTTGGGTAGTTAGATGTTAGTTGATGCTGTTATTTCACTTTGGACATGATTACCTTATATGACATGGTTGATTATATCAGTTGATTTTCTGAATTATGATATGATGCAGTGTTTTAATTTAATATGCCATGAGATGATTGTTAGTTAGAAATGTAATTCATTGATTAAACTTTAATTGTTAGAATAGGTGTGACGAAGGACAATATAGCATCACTCGTCCGCGAGTGCCCTGTTATGTTGCAATTCCTTCTCACAATGTTGTAACTTGATTTAATGCTTTGATATTTATGTATATATGCCGCATGGCGCACAACCCGTTTGTATGCGAGTTAGGTATAAGTCTCACCGATTCCACGCCCGTGAGGAACGAGTAACACCGAATAACGGATAAAATGTTGTCCGGTGGCGATGAAGTCCCGTTCCATGATGTGGGTTGTACTCATTTTATTGTTTGGTATGGTTTGGATTTTTGGGTAATTATTAGATGTATGCATTGTTTTGTTTTTGTCTTATTTTATTTATAGGGGCATTTATAGTCATGAAGTTTATCTTATTGAGTGAATTACAAATTATTTTATTTTAATCTTGCTGAATTATATAGTAGCGATGCGTATTTAATTATTTTAATTATTTTGAAAATCATATATTACAATTAAATAATAATTAAATATTAAATGTAAACTAATTATTTTAATCAATTCTGAGTAGTGAATAGTGAGTGAATAATTTATTTAAAATAAATTTGAGATGTATGAGAGTTTGCAAGAAAAGTTGAAAAATGGGAATTAAAGTAATAAAAACAAATAAAAGAATTAAAAGACAGTGTGAGCCAATAGGGTTTGAGTGTTGAAAAGAAAGCTTGTTTTAAAGATTGATTTTTCTTTTAATATGGAATTTTTGGAGAGCTTTGAAGAGAGGAGGAATATATTTTATTTAATCACGAATTTTTGAGAGATCACACACACACAGAAGAACAGAAGGTTGGAAGTGCTCAAGTGAAGGTGGAGTTCGTTCTGGGCTAAGGATTGGAAATCGGATTCGAGAGCATCAGAGTTAAGCAGGCATCTTCAAATTCGCATTGGACTCCAGGTTCCTCTCGTTGTTCTCTTCCCATACCCTTTTTGGTTGTTCTGAAAAGAAAAATATATTTTATTAAAAATGATTTTTGTAAATGTAGATGAACCTCTGTTGAAAATTGAAACTAGAGCAAATTGTAAGACCAGAAAACAAAGAAAATTCATAGCAACTTTACTGTCCAAAATTTTGTCAGATCAAGAACCAGATGTTCTGTAACATTTCAACCTATAAACGTTAGGATTGTAGAAAGATGATTTTCTTGTTGAAGATTTTAGATTTGGGGTTTTATCAGTATATTGAAACATGAATAGATGCATTTATTGTTTTGTAAATTCTTTGTTTGTTTTGGTTATATCTCTGTACTTTTTTTTTTTTATATTTATATATATATATTTATATTGATCTGTTAAATCAAAAAATATATATATATATTTATATTGTCTGATTATATTGTCTGTTTACTCAGCATATTGACCTGTTAAACCAGATTATATATTTGCATTGTCTGGGTTATATTATTCTAATTACCCAGAAAATATATATATATATATATTCTGGTTTATATTACCAGAAATATTTATGTATTTCAATGCTATAAAAAGGGGAAAAGAATTCTGTATTTTAAAATTTTCATTGTGGAGCCGTGCACGGGAAAACGAATTTCGTTTTAAAGATTATAAAATAAAAAAATATTAATAAATTTTAATTTTGATTTTTTTTTTATACCAGCAATGGATTTTTATTTTAAAGAGTTCCATTTGAGTTTATAGGGGTTTAGGAGGGCAGCACCGTACCTGTATGTTGGCTGAGTACCCACACAGCCAGTCTGATGCTTCTTGTATGATCCCACATGGCTTTATGAGTTGTTTTTTTTTAAATTTTATTTTATTTTTATTAAATTTTATAAATATATAAATATTATATATATATATATATATATATATTTATATATATATATATATATATGTATATATATATATATATTTATTTTTTTTAATTATTATATTATGAGGAAATTTTAATTTATGAAATTTAATAATTATAATTATTTGAATTAATTTATTAAATATAATAATTATAATTTAGTGTAGTAAAAATATATGTATATAGGATTATAAATTATTTTATGTAATATTGCTAATTGGTTTAAAAAATATATATATATACACATATAATCTTGATATATATATATTTGAAAAGTTAAATAATGTTATTTGGGCATTTGCATATTTAATGAGGGTATTTTTTTTAATGGTCTTGGTGAACGAATTTTTTTTAACAAAATTAGCTTTTGGTTGTAGTTGTGAATTCTTCTGAGATAAGCACTGTTAGTTATTTAATTGGGGCTAAAATCAAACTTAATGGTGTAACTTTGCAAAATGTAATGTGAGTGTTATTTTTATGTGTTCTTGTCTTTTAATGATGTCCTTGTGGGAACCCGTTGCTGATTTTTGTAACCTTATCTCAGAGGCTTGTTATTTTATAATGTCGTCTTCGCCTTGGTAGGATTTGAGATTTTTGGTTTTATGAGAGGAAGGGTTGAATAGTTGGTTGAGACTTTTGATTTTGAGCAATTGCGAGATGGTTAGTACCTCGTGTATCTGAGTTTTGGTTTTATGATTTGTATGTGTTGTTTCAACCCTTGCCTAGTTGAGATTTGTTAGGGGTCATAGGTGGGAGAGTGGCTCTTCGTGGGCGCCGGCGCCTCGGATGAGGAAGGGCTAGGATAACCCTCGAAGAGTAGTAAACAAGTGATAACCTAAACAATAGATTTAGGGGGATGGGTAGTTTAAAAATACAAGATAATAAAACTTTGGATTCCTCGGCTATGCATTAGGGCTACCTTAGACTAGTGATGAGTAAGGAGGTGAGGTGGAAACTGAGAGTCCTGGGAGTCTGCAGGTCCTCATCGAGGACTGGTGGCTCACATGGAGCTACCCTATGGTGCGGCCTGGGTTGGGAGAGCGGAGATCATAGATGGGTCTGGAGTTGGAGGAGGAAGGGCAATCCCACTTAGAGCTATCGTGTGGCCTCTCATGACACCCACATTAGCTTTTGTTTTTTGTTGCCTGGATGTTATCTCTTTGTGATGTTTCTTTGAATTCTTGTGAATTTGATTCGTGATTGTTAAGTGATATTACTTCATGTTATCGTGATGAGTTCTTGGTTTAACTTGTTATGTGATTTGAGTACGTCAATGGTTGTGCATTGCATATTTGAGTTGTACTTGTTATGTATCGTAATATTTGTTGAGTCAGGTTTAGGCGATTCATGGTCGGGTTCACTTCCTCGTCACCTCTGAGCACGGGGGGTGAGTTACTTCATAATTCACATGGTTGGGTGGAACGTGCTCCGCACCCGTTGGGTTCCCCATCAGCGTCCTGTCATCTCAGCTTTCCGCAGTGCAGATGTTCCAGTGATCAGTATTACTTCATGTTCTTTATTCTTGTATCAATCCCCGTGTTGGGAAATTCAATGTAACTCATGTATCAAAGAAAATTGTAATGTAATATTATTTCAATGATGTAATAGTTAGGTTTGAATTGGATCATGTTAAAAGATTTATCATGGATGTAATTGTGCGATGTTGTCATACTCGCATCAAGGCTATCACTTGTATCATTGTATATGGTTTTCATAAATTAAATGGTTATGTTAGTTTCGTTATCTTTATTATGTTTTGTGGTTGCAATGTAACCTCGCGTGCCCCAGAGAACCAAGTGTATTAATGTTATGTGTTATGCTAGGTGTTTATGGTTTAATGTTATTACATGTTACTTCTTTTATCTAAAATAAAAAATAAAAATAAAAATAAAAAATTAGTCGCATTATGTGTGTGTGTTCTCTGGGGTTTGCACGACGGGCGTTACAACTTGGTATCAAAGCCAAGGTTGCAAACGCTAGGGTCTTTGGGTAGTGTAGTCCATTAGGTTACCGTTTGTGCAACTCTTGTGCTCATGTCGTACCTTATCTTGTGGCGCAGAACTATGCCTCGAGGTAGAGGACGTGGTCGTGGAAGAGGCCGTGGTGCCGGACGTGGAGCAAACCGGCGAAGCCCCTCAGTTCCTAGTTCCCATGGCTCTGAGCATGAGGAACAGCAGAGTCTTCATAGCGTTCCATCAGGTGGCCAGAATCCAGCACAGCCAGGTCTAGACGGTCAGTTACAGCATATTCTTGGAGAGATTCTTGACCGTTTAGGACCCAGGCCAGATGAGGTGCACCAGGTGGAAGGGAGAGGAGTCTCAAGAGCCGCGAGGGGATCAGATAATGGTTCTAAGATCGCGATCGTAGCGAGCCATATGAGAATCGATGAGGAGCACACCCTCCTACTTTGATAGTTCTAAGAAGTCTTGGTACGAGACACAGTTGAAAATTGACTTAAACTAGGCCGTTGCTTCGCCATGCACCCCGGTAGCAATACGGCTGCAGTCTTGCTTGATTATACCTGCAGAGAGCCAGCGTCTGCCAGTGGTGCACTGGAGAACGGCGCATCTTGATCTTTTTCGGTATGGTTACTTAGGAGTTGTTCTAAAAGAGCGGAGTTCGAGCACCGTTTCCTCTCGTGAGGCCATTTGGAAGCAACATGGTAATGAGTTCCACCTGATCTCAGCGGTTAATCCTACCATGTCGATTGGAAGCGGTAATAGAGGCGCTTCTATGAGTTGAAGCAGTATGCAGGGATTAGCCACGATGAGGGCATGTTAGTGCAGCATTTTGTTTGGGGCTTAAACGCCCACATCAGTGGTGGTGTACGAGTCTTCGAGCCAAAGACGATGGAGATGGCAGTGGAGAAGGCTCGCTTAGTAGAGGAGAATTTGGCCATGGCTTTGGGTGGTCACATCGGAGTACAGATTGGTAGCACACCCGCACCTGGTTATGTTGCTCATGGAGGGAAGTCACAGGGAGCAGGATCTTCCAGGAACAGGTACCCACCCTCGAAAGGGGGTTATCAGCAGCAGCAGCCTCAGCAGTAGCAGTCAAAACAGAAATACAACCAATCTCAGCAGGGTGGCAATTCTCAGTTTCGCAGGGATCGGAACAAGAACCGGATTCGTCAGGAACGTTTTGTACAGCCTGCACCTAGTTTCCAGTCAGCACCGAGTCGTGGGAGTTTTCAGCAGTCAAATGCTCCATCAGGGGGCAGAGGTTTTGGCAGAGGCACTGGGTGTTTCTCTTGTGGACAGCTGGGGCATATTGCTAGGATGTGTCCTCAGAAGAACACCTCTAGATTTAATCAGAGGCCAGCAGCATCAGAGCCGATAGTAGGTGATGCAGGGAGATCTCATCGTGTGTTTGCTTCAGTGGATAATCGTCAGGCAGTTCATCAGAACACAGTGGTTGAGGCATCAGGTGTGTTGAATAATTCTAGCATTTCTATAATTTTTGATTCTGGTGCTTCTGATTCCTTTATATCACCTTTAGTAGTTGAGCGATGTGGTTTGGTGGCAATTAGCCAAGGCGTAAAATGGCATGTCGAATTAGCATCAGGATCAAGGGTTGTGGTAGAGAAGCTTGTGCAGGATTGTAATTTGAGTATAGGTGAAATGTCAACTAAGGTGGACCTCAGAATCTTGCCACTCGGTTCTTATGATATTGTCTTAGGCATGGATTGGTTGAGTGCACATCGTGCTATGATTGACTGCCGACGAAAGGCAGTAAGGTGCACTGATGACTCTGGTAAGGAGGTGGGGATCTTGGGTATTCAGAGGCCCATCTCATTACGTATGATCTCTGCTATGCAGCTCAAAAGGCATTTCCGTCAGGGTTGTCAGCTCTTTGCAGTATCTGTGAGTGACTTGGAATCTGAGGATAGTCAGGGGTTGTCATTGGATGATTACCCCCTTCTTAAGGGTTTTTCTGATGTGTTTCCAGAGGAGATTCCTGGTATGCCGCCTAAGCGAGATGTGGATTTCCGGATTGATTTGGTACCTGGAGCCGAGCCCATATCTCGAGCTCCATATCGGATGACAACACAGGAACTACAGGAACTCCGTCTTCAGTTGGAAGAATTGTTGGCCAAGGGCTTTATCCGCCCAAGTGTTTCCCCTTGGGGAGCACCTGTGATATTTGTGAAAAAGAAGGATGGTTCTCTTCGCTTGTGTATTGACTACAGGCAGTTGAATAAGGTAACAGTGAAGAACCGATATCCATTGCCCAGGATTGATGATCTCTTCGATCAGATAAAAGGGGCAAAGGTGTTCTCTAAGATTGATCTCAAATCGGGATACCACCAGTTGAGGATTGCAGATGCAGATATCCACAAAACAGCATTTCGAACTCGATACGGACATTACGAGTTCACTGTGATGCCGTTCGGGTTAACGAATGCACCTTCAGTCTTTATGAGTCTAATGAATGGAGTATTCCGTACATACTTGGATAAATTTGTTCTAGTGTTTCTCGATGACATCCTGATCTATTCTAGGTCGATGGAGGAACATGAAGAACATCTAAGGCAGGTATTGCAGTGCTTAAGGGATAATCAGTTGTTTGCTAATCTCAAAAAGTGTGACTTTTACAAGACTGAAGTTCAGTATTTGGGCCATGTGATTTCTGGTGAGGGAATTTCAGTTGACCCTGCAAAGATTCAGGCCATTGTGGATTGGCCCGCACCCACAAATGTCTCAGAGATTCGCAGCTTCATGGGACTTGCAGGATATTATAGGCGGTTTGTTCAGGGGTTTTCTAGGTTGGCCCATCCTATCACCTCTTTGCAGAGGAAAGGAAAGAAATTTCTTTGGTCCGATCAATATCAGTTAGCTTTCTAGACTCTGAAGGATAAGTTGACTAGTGCTCCAATCTTAGCAGTTCCTGATCCGGCAGGTGATTTTGTTGTTTGTACAGATGCTTCTTTGGAAGGTTTAGGGGCTGTGTTGATGCAGGAAGGTCGAGTGATTGCTTATGAGTCACGGAAACTGAAAGACCATGAACTTAACTACCCCACTCACGATTTGGAGTTAGCCGCAGTTGTGCATGCCTTGGTGAGGTGGAGGCATTTTCTCCTTGGGCATCGGTTCGAGTTGCATACAGACCACCGTAGTCTACAGTACATCTTCACGCAGCCGAACTTGAATGCAAGACAAAGAAGGTGGATGGAATTTTTACAGTAGTCACGACTTTTGAATTGAAATATATTGAAGAATGAGAGAATGTTGTACTTGAATGTGAGCTAGGAACCACGGGCATGGGTTACTGTCAGAAGCACTGACTCTTGAGGGTTGAGTTTGAAGAGTCCAGGATTGATTTAACGACTCTTTCTTCGATGATTGAGGTATCGAGGCGATTGAGAGGAGCCGGTCAGGTCAATTAGAGCCCTTAGAAAGGTAAATTCTTGAAGTACTCTTTGGATTCGGATGGTGTTTTGCGCTATGCAGGTTGTATGTATGTACCTCCTGCAGAGGGTCTTCGTACCCTTATTTTGACGGAAGCTCATAGAGCTCCTTATTCGGCACACCCAGGAGTTAAGAAGATGTACGCTGATCTTCGTGCACTATATTTTTGGGCAGGATTGAAGCGTGACATTGCTGATTTTGTGGCTAGGTGTCTTGAATGTCAGAGAGTGAAGGCCGAGCATCATCATCCAGCAGGCTTGTTGCAGCCGCATCTTGTTCCAGAGTGGAAGTGGGACATCATTTCTATGGATTTTATAGTCGGGTTGCCCATGTCTTCCAGGCGACACGACGCTATCATGGTCACTGTGGACAGGTTGACCAAGGTAGCCCATTTCTCTCCTATTCGATCTTCATATACTGCTTCAGTGGTGGCTAGGGTGTTCATGGAGGATATTGTTAGACTACATGGGATACCGCGCAGGATTATTTCTGACAGAGATCCGGTATTCACCTCTGCATTATGGACATCCCTTCAGCGGTCCTTAGGGACTAAGTTGAATTTTAGATCTGCCTACCATCCTGAGACAGATGGTCAGACTGAGAGAGTTAATCAGGTGCTTGAGGATATGCTTCGGATGTATGTCATGGACCAGCAGTCTCGTTGGGAAGACTACCTACATTTGGTTGAGTTTGCCTACAATAATGGCTATCACAGTTCGATTGGCATGGCTCCATTTCAGGCTTTGTATGGTCGTCCTTGTCGTACCCCTTTGAGTTGGGATCGATTAGAGGACAGGGTTCTTCTTGGACCTGAAATACTTCGTGACATGGAGCAACAGGTAGCTCACATCCGAGAGCATCTGGTAGCAGCTCAAGATAGGCAGAAGAAATTTGCTAATGCACACAGGGTAGATCGACAGTTTGCTATAGGAGATAGAGTGTTTCTCAGAGTTCGTCCTCGGAAGAGCCCTATTCGTTATGGAAAGGGTTCTAAGCTTGCACCCCGTTTCGTGGGTCCATTTGAGGTGTTGGAGCGTATTGGTCCTGTTGCCTATCGCCTGGCATTGCCACCTAGTCTGTCGCGGATTCACGATGTCTTTCATGTATCTATTCTTAGGCCTTACTTTCCGGATGTTACTCATGTTCTTGATTGGAATGCTCTACAGGTCGAGGACGGGCAGCTGGCTCTAGAGCCCGTGGCCATGGTGCAGCACAGGAGGCTCGTACTCAGAGGCAGGGATATTGAGCAGGTGAGGGTCCAGTGGGATCCTAATGATGAGGCTTCAGCGACTTGGGAGGATGCTTCCCGTATGCGAGAATCCTACCCATACTTGTTTTCTGGCTTACAGGAGTAAGCCGGGTTTAAGGGGGGGAGGATGTAATAACCCTCCTGGTTGCTAGTTGGACTCAGTAGTGTTATGTTTTGTTTTGATGCTCAGATACTATGATGATACTGTTATTGTTTGATGTGGTTAGTCGGATACTATGATGATACCGTTATTGTTGATTTGGGTAGTTAGATGTTAGTTGATGCTGTTATTTCACTTTGGACATGATTACCTTATATGACATGGTTGATTATATCAGTTGATTTTCTGAATTATGATATGATGCAGTGTTTTAATTTAATATGCCATGAGATGATTGTTAGTTAGAAATGTAATTCATTGATTAAACTTTAATTGTTAGAATAGGTGTGACGAAGGACAATATAGCATCACTCGTCCGCGAGTGCCCTGTTATGTTGCAATTCCTTCTCACAATGTTGTAACTTGATTTAATGCTTTGATATTTATGTATATATGCACATGTACACAACTTCGTTTGTATGCAGGATTGCAGGTATAAGTCTTGATTCCACCTGCTTCGGCAGGACAGGGCGAGCACCAAATAACCCAACGGATAAATGTTGATACAGAGGTGATGATGAAGTCCTCCCGTTCCATGATGTCAGGTTGTCTCATTTGTTTGGTATGGTTGCGGATTTTGGGTAATTGTCGTCCTTGTCTGTTGTGTTTGTGTTTTGTCTTATTTTATTTATGAGGGCATTTATAGTCATGATTTATCTTATTGAGTGAATTAAATTATTTATTTTAATGCTGGATTATATAGTAATTAAATATTTAATTATTTTAATTATTTTGAAAATCATATATTGCAATTAAATAATAATTAAATATTAAATATAGCTTAATTATTTTAATCAATTAAATTGGTGGTGGATAATTGAGTGAATAATTTATTTAAAATAAATTTGAGATGTGAGTTGCAAGAAAAGTTGAAAAATGGGAATTAAAGTAATAAAAACAAATAAAAGAATTAAAAGACAGTGTGAGCCAATAGGGTTTGAGTGTTGAAAAGAAAGCTTGTTTTAAAGATTGATTTTTCTTTTAATATGGAATTTTTGGAGAGCTTTGAAGAGAGGAGGAATATATTTTATTTAATCACGAATTTTTGAGAG
Source organism: Sequoia sempervirens (assembly GCA_007258455.2). Lineage (NCBI taxonomy): Eukaryota > Viridiplantae > Streptophyta > Pinopsida > Cupressales > Cupressaceae > Sequoia > Sequoia sempervirens. Next base: position 12,330 of record VDFB02329520.1, on the reverse strand, counting down.
ATCACACACACACAGAAGAACAGAAGGTTGGAAGTGCTCAAGTGAAGGTGGAGTTCGTTCTGGGCTAAGGATTGGAAATCGGATTCGAGAGCATCAGAGTTAAGCAGGCATCTTCAAATTCGCATTGGACTCCAGGTTCCTCTCGTTGTTCTCTTCCCATACCCTTTTTGGTTGTTCTGAAAAGAAAAATATATTTTATTAAAAATGATTTTTGTAAATGTAGATGAACCTCTGTTGAAAATTGAAACTAGAGTAAATTGTAAGACTAGAAAACAAAGAAAATTCATAGCAACTTTACTGTCCAAAATTTTGTCAGATCAAGAACCAGATGTTCTGTAACATTTCAACCTATAAACGTTAGGATTGTAGAAAGATGATTTTCTTGTTGAAGATTTTAGATTTGGGGTTTTATCAGTATATTGAAACATGAATAGATGTATTTATTGTTTTGTAAATTCTTTGTTTGTTTTGGTTATATCTCTGTACTTTTTTTTTTATATTTATATATATATTTATATTGATCTGTTAAATCAAAAAATATATATATATTTATATTGTCTGATTATATTGTCTGTTTACTCAGCATATTGACCTGTTAAACCAGATTATATATTTGCATTGTCTGGGTTATATTATTCTAATTACCCAGAAAATATATATATATATATATATATATATATATATATATATATTGTGGTTTATATTACCAGAAATGTTTGTGTATTTCAAAGCTATAAAAAGGGGAAAAGAATTCTGTATTTTAAAATTTTCATTGTGGAGCCGTGCACGGGAAAACGAATTTCGTTTTTCGTGCTCAAACAAAAAAAAATATTAATAAATTTAAAATTTTTGATTTTTTTTTATACCCAGCGAAGTTTTTTATTTTATAGTTCCATTTGAGTTTATGGGGGTTTGGGGAGGGCACGACACCCGTACCCACCCCATGCCCCACTGCGTGGCGGCTACCACAGCAGTCCGCAGGACTGCTGCGTACAGCAGCCCGTGGGGACTGCTGCGCGCAGTCCCCACATGGCTTTATGAGTTGTTTTTTTAAAAATTTTATTTTATTTTTATTAAATTTTATAAATATATAAATATTATATATATTTATATATATATATATATATATATTTATTTTTTTTAATTATTATATTATGAGGAAATTTTAATTTATGAAATTTAATAATTATAATTATTTGAATTAATTTATTAAATATAATAATTATAATTTAGTGTAGTAAAAATATATGTATATAGGATTATAAATTATTTTATGTAATATTGCTAATTGGTTTAAAAAAATATATATATACACATATAATCTTGATATATATATATTTGAAATGTTAAATAATGTTATTTGGGCATTTGCATATTTAATTAGGGTATTTTTTTTAATGGTCTTGGTGAACGAATTTTTTTAACAAAATTAGCTTTTGGTTGTAGTTGTGAATTCTTCTGAGATAAGCACTGTTAGTTATTTAATTGGGGCTAAAATCAAACTTAATGGTGTAACTTTGCAAAATGTAATGTGAGTGTTATTTTTATGTGTTCTTGTCTTTTAATGATGTCCTTGTGGGAACCCGTTGCTGATTTTTGTAACCTTATCTCAGAGGCTTGTTATTTTATAATGTCGTCTTCGCCTTGGTAGGATTTGAGATTTTTGGTTTTATGAGAGGAAGGGTTGAATAGTTGGTTGAGACTTTTGATTTTGAGCAATTGCGAGATGGTTAGTACCTCGTGTATCTGAGTTTTGGTTTTATGATTTGTATGTGTTGTTTCAACCCTTGCCTAGTTGAGATTTGTTAGGGGTCATAGGTGGGAGAGTGGCACTTCGTGGGCGCCGGCGCCTCGGATGAGGAAGGGCCAGGATAACCCTCGAAAGAGTAGTAAACAAGTGATAACCTAAACAATAGATTTAGGGGTTGGGTAGTTAAAAAAACATAAGATAATAAAACATTGGATTCCTCGGCTATGCATTAGGGCTACCTTAGACTAGTGATAGGCGTGGTCGGCAAGTCCGAGTCTGCGTCCTCATGAGACTATTGGCTCGCATCGGCTACCCTATGATGCCTGGAGTTAGGAGGAAGGGCGAGGAGATCCATAGATGGAGTCTTGGCGCCTGAGTTGGAGGAAGGGCGAAATCCCATGAAGCTATCGATGACACTCTCATGACACCCTCGTGCTTTGTTTTTGTTGCCTCTGGATGTTATCTCTTTGTGATGTTTCTTTGAATTCTTGTGAATTTGATTCATGATTGTTAAGTGATATTACTTCATGTTATCGTGATGAGTTCTTGGTTTAACTTGTTATGTGATTTGAGTACGTCGATGGTTGTGCATTGCATATTTGAGTTGTACTTGTTCTGTATCATGTTGTTGAGTCGGTTTGACATTCATGGTCGGGTTCACTTCCTCGTCACCTCTGAGCACGGGGGGTGAGTTACTTCGTAATTCACATGGTTGGGTGGAACGTGCTCCGCACCCGTTGGGTTCCCCATCAGCGTCCTGTCATCTCAGCTTTCCGCAGTGCAGATGTTCCAGTGATCAGTTGTACTTCATGTTCTTTATTCTTGTATCAATCCCCGTGTTGGGAAATTCAATGTAACTCATGTATCAAAGAAAATTGTAATGTAATATTATTTCAATGATGTAATAGTTAGGTTTGAATTGGATCATGTTAAAAGATTTATCATGGATGTAATTGTGCGATGTTGTCATACTCGCATCAAGGCTATCAGTTGTATCATTGTATATGGTTTTCATAAATTAAATGGTTATGTTAGTTTCGTTATCTTTATTATGTTTTGTGGTTGCAATGTAACCTCGCGTGCCCCAGAGAACCAAGTGTATTAATGTTATGTGTTATGCTAGGTGTTTATGGTTTAATGTTATTACATGTTACTTCTTTTATCTAAAAAAATAAAAATAAAAATAAAAATAAAAAAAATTAGTCGCATTATGTGTGTGTGTTCTCTGGGGTTTGCACGACGGGCGTTACATGTGGAGTTCCTTTTGTGGGTTTCCATGAGGATGGTGTCACTTACACACCAACTTGCATTCACCTCCAGCCTATAGTGTGTTCATTCTTGCATATCTTATGATCCCGCATGTCTCTTTAGTCCGTGCATTCTCTATTACTACATGATACTTATCCCTATAGCTTATCATTTTCTACATCCCTAGATAGTTCATGTTTCCACACAACAGTTTAGGGTTTCTTCTGGTGAGATATACGTTATTCATTGTGTGTTTATTGCACCATTAATATTATAAAATATAAATAAATAGGCATGAGAGTTCATTTTACATTTTGGAATTTTGAGCTCGGTAAATTTGGAGCTATGTGCATCTCAAATTTTTCATGCTAGTTTTCCCTCAAGTCGTAAATCCATTTGCTACTAATCAAGGTATGTTTGTTAATATTAAAACGAGAAAAGAAATAGAACATAAAACAAAAAATCAAAGAACAAGACAAAGACATGGATTTTATAGTGGTTCAGCAATATGACTACATCCACTTTCAGGGGATTCTCTCTATATTCATTAACAGTGCCAATTTACATGCAACACTCTTTTTCTAGTATCTATAGCATAAAGCTAATTACAACTTCTTCCAAGAAGATTCCCAACTGTAAGACATGCATTGACATGCACAAGAGGAGCAGACTGCAGTTTACCAAACATAGGCAACAGTTACATATGCCAAACATAGGTATCTAATTACAACTTACTCCAGACTTGGCTTCACACATGACCAAAAATCTCCCACTTGAAGACAAGTCATATCAGAAAGAAGAATGCTCAGAGATATCCCCTATGCTCAGGTGTATCATACCACAACCAGGCTAATCAAAGATTTTAATTTTTCCAAATCTTGTTCAAGAATTCTTCAGATGAGCCTCCTCCAAAGCACGTCTGATGAGCCTCCTCCACCTTGGCCCCAATTCAAAACTTTTTTTTACACCACCAGTACTCTTGAATGGTCTCCCCTTTTCATCCAAACATAGTTTCATTGTCATTTCCACCACCATATAGAGTAGCATTAGGATCACTTCAATAACCATACCCAGTACCAACAAGCTCCATGTTAACATCAATGACATTACCAAACCCCATCTCAAAAAATTACTTTTTTTTATTTCCTGTAGAAGCTTTTGCACTACCTACAATCAATGCATTCCACTCTGCCTCTACTTCTATAATCTTCATCAATAAATCATCTCTTTTTCTTCTTGAACTCCAATTTCCTCAAAGGCCTTATTATTAGCCTTTTCAATGTTTTCAAATAGCTCTTCCACAACTATTACCTTTGGCTCTTCCTTCGCCTTTGAGATTACAACAACATCTTCACCAACCTCCTCATTTGGGGTTCGAACTAGAATTTCTACCTGCACATCTTCATCTTTTTCTTCATAAATGGTGATAACCCAACTTCAACATCCTATGAATTCTAGAAGCAAAGGTATTTGGATTATCGAGGCAAAAGCCAGAAGTGAGAAAAACCATTTCATAGATAAGAAATATTAGGCCTTTTATAGACTTACCACTCTTATCTGCCTATGTCCACTTCTGTAAGTCTTCCATGATGGCTTTTTTGTGTTGTGGATAACCTATGCATTCAAGAAGGGCTTTAAGCTCACTTTTGAGATCTTCTAAAAACTCTTTTGGTTCATATTCAAATTCAAAGCCAACATCTTTCTCCTCTTCAACTGAATCCTTTTCATTTGTCCAGCCATCCCACCAATGTACATGGCATTTCATTGTGGCTTTCACATCAACATCCATTGTTGTTGTATCCTCAATTTCCTTCAACCTCTATTGGCTCTTTGACCCTTCTAGCATGTCAAAGTCCTGCAGAGGCCTTTCCCACACATACCTCGCCTTGGTAGTGCTCAAGGAATCAAGATCAACATCACTAAGATCAGCAGCCAAATAGAGAGGAGATTCATCTACTTCCATTGGCACAACCTCATCTAGCTTTAGGTCACTGTCTGCAACTATCACTGTAGCGCCCACATCATCAAAACTCTCTTCATGGCTCATGCTTCTAGCAGTCTTGTCCTCTAGAAGAGCATTTATCATAGCCAAATAAGCAACTATAGACTTTCACAAAATCTTTCGTAGGCACAACATTACTTAGAAATTCTTGAATAACAAAATCAACCTCATCATCTTCATCATCTAAAACTTCCACTTCAGCTTGTCTCTTCACTATATAAGAACATCTAGCTCCAAGATTGAACACCCAATCATCTTCCATCTCTACTCAAAACTTCTCCATAGCTCTGGAAATTCTTCACCAATTTCCAGTATTGAGCTTCAGGCTCTGATACCAAGTGTTAATATTAAAATGAGCAAAAAAATATAACAAAAAATAGATAATTAAAGCACAAGACAAAGAGAGATTTTATAGTGGTTTACCAATATGCCTACATTCACTTTCAGGGGATTCTCTGTATATTCATTAATAGTGCCAATTTACATACAATTTTTTTTGCCAGTATATATAGCATAAAGCTAATTATAGATTCTTCCAGGAAGATTCCCAACTGTAAGACATGCATTGACATGCACAGGAGGAGCAGACTCCAATTTTCCAAACATAGACAATACTTACATATGCCAAACATAGGTAGCTAATTACAGCTTACTCTAGACTTGGCTTCACACATGGCCAACAATGTTTCCCCCTATTTTGAACTCAATATTTTTCATTTTCATGGATTGAATGTTTGTAATTTCATTGCTAGTGTTGAATGACAATAATTATTCATTTAGGGCGATTTTGGGGGAATCTTATTATGATATGGCTTCATTTATCTTTCATGAGACTTCAAGGGATTTAAGTGTTTACCTCTATGATCTTCATGGCCACTTTTAATTTACATCGCCAAGGTTTTTACAATTTTAAGTTTTCAATGTTAAATGTATTTTTAGTCTTCATGCATGTTTCCATTGCAAAATTTCTGATGTGGAAGTCTATACCAATGTTGTCATTCCCTTTGACCTCTATAAATGTAATCTCCACATTTCAAAAAATCCTACAAGGTATTAGCCTTCGGGATTTTTTACAAAGGTCGCCATAAGCGAGTTCTCGATAACATAATTTTGTACCTAAGTCTATGTTTCAAACTGATGTGGAGATCACTTGTGGAAATTCCATTGTAGAATTCCCCTTGTGGAATTCTATGTACTAAACATCCAAACTTGGCTTATCATCTTTTGACCTTTGCAAAGTCATTTTCCATGCATCAAGTTAAAACATGCAATTGAAAAGCTAAGTATTTTGCACTTTACGAAAGTCTACATTGCAGAACTTCTCGGTTACGGAATTCTAGTTGTGGGGTTATGTGATGCGGGTTCCGCCTTGTAGAGTTCCACCTATGGGAATTCATTTCACCAACACAAACATCTTCAATCCCTGCAAGGTGCACATCCCCACATCTCCTCAATCCCCACAAAAGGGTGAAACAAGTTGCAAATTGATGATTCTAAGGATTTCAATTATGAATTTGATGATTTAAAGTGATATTTTATGTGGGAATTAATTATAGTTTCTCCATATGATCCAAATTACTTATTACGCATTGTCTTTGTAGATTCTATGGAAAAGACTAAATGGGTTGCCAAAATGAAGTTCAGGTTGCATAGTGTTGAATTTGTTTCAAAGATATCCTCCACTTGGGATAAGATAGATCAAATACAAATCTTGGCCACATTGATTTTGAGGAATTCAGAGAGAACTATAACTACCCCTAAGATCGATTTGGCCAGAAAAATAAAATGGAGTGGAATTGCATAGGCTATGGGATTTCCTCCTTTGGTTGGCCCTGAGCTAATCCTCACATGCCAAGAATACTACCACAAAGACTTTCATAGGATTATTGCAGCTAAGGAGATGGTGTTTGTAGATTTTTCAGCTCCTTGAATAGCCAGCGTGTTTAGAATCCCCTCATTTTCAAAAATGGATTTTGTAAGCTGAGAGTATGCAATGAGCATGTAGAAGATCAATCCTGGGGCTACTTGCAATTTATCAACAAGAACTAGATGGAGACACCTTAGGAAAGTGTGAAAAAATTTCCCAAGACACTATATGAGAGTGACTTTAATGAAGAATTCAACGACTTGGTCACACTCCTAAGTAGGATTGGAGGTCCTCTAGTTGCTTCTACATTGGAGGAATGGATGTACTATTTCATGAAAGAGATCTTGAGAGGAAGCTCGAAATTCGATTGGAACAAGGTAATCATTGACAACTTACATGAGTAGTTCTCAATGGTGCAAAAGACCTCAAAATTCTATATGACTTTGCATGTCATCTATCTATTGGTAGAAAATTTCCAATATAGAGGTCTCACTTACAAGGGTAACCTCAGAATGGGCCCAAATGACTATATAGTACATATGACTGTTACTTGCAACTCCAATATAGAAACAACAAACACCACTACAAAAGAGTGAACGATGCATTAACTATCCACATTGTTAGATCATTGCAAGGAGATTTTGGTGCAAGAATATCTTATTCAACAAAGGTTGTGGTAAAGAGGTTTGGGTATTGGTTTATCTAGTTCCCCAAGTTCACCTATTTCAAGATTAAGGGATTTTTTGGGGCACCTTATTAGTTACCCAAATATCCAATAGATCGAATTTTGTTATTGGAACCGACTAGACAATTATGCTCTTCACATCAACTACTACAATCTAAGCACTGGGCTAGGGTACCTTACCCTATGACTTTGGGAAGAGCTCTATACTCTTGCCCTTCTACATTTTCTATTGATCAATTTGATGTTGAGATCCAAGAGTATACATGCTAGTTTCATAGTGTTTGAGGTTTTGTTGATCCTTTGGGGAAGATGTAGAAACTAATTGGAAAGCAACATGCTCATCGACTGTACATTGAAGATTTTTAGGTGAATTATGAAAATGATCAAGAAGTTAGGAAAAGGATGTACATGAGGGTTTCTCTTGACTTTATTTGTACCCTTAATCTATGTACTTTTTGGACCAATTGAAAGAAGATGAGTAGCTCCTTGATGAGGATGCATATAATAAGTTGGCTAATCTACGTCTTCCTTTCCTAGACAAGACAAAAGAAGAGGAGATCAATATTGATGTGATTACTTGTCTAGTGCTAAGAAGGATGAAGTGATGGATTAAATTACGAGTTTCCTTTATTGAAGAAAAGAAAGTTGAACTCACATATGGTGAGAGGGAAAAGGAGACACAAGGGAGAAATGAAAATGAAAGAATGGATGAAGAAGATACATCAAGCATGAGCTTCGCTAGCAATGGTGCACCTTCTCCTCCAAAAACAAGGGCTTAGAAAAAAAAAAAATTTAGGAGAGACAACCCATTGAGAAGCAACGAGTCTACAAGAGTTAAGGGAGGGTAGCAAGCCCACTTCTAAGAAAACAAAGAAAACTGGAACAATAGTCATGGAGACAATTCACAGAGAACCCTCACCGCTAAAGGATTCACAGGCCCCACCATCTCCCACTTTTCCACCTTCACCACCTTCTTCTTTTGCTCCACTTTCTTCCATTTCCACTCCTCCTCCTCCCATCCTTTCCTCTCCACTAGCCATTGGCATCTCGGTCCATCTCACATCTTGTGCTCCCATCACCTTTGCCATTTTGGTAGAATCCTCTCCTTCCTCTACCACTTTTCCCCCTTCTTCCTCCACTTTCTCCACACCTCAATTGATTATCTCTACCCTACCACATACCATCCCTTCCATTTCCCCTACCATTTCTTCCATTACTTTTCTAGAATATTTTCTCCCCATCTGTAAAACCTACCAAAACAAGTATTAGATGCTCTGCTATCCCTGAAGAACAAACTTTTGATGGATTAGCTTGCTTCAAACTTTCCCCTTACCTCTTTTTAGCCAATGCTTGAGCCTCCAAAAATGGAGAACATAGATAAGATCTAGGAAGAGATGCAACAATGAGAAAGACAAAATTTCAAAGATATGGCTACATCAAAATTTTGAAATGTTGACTAACCAAATAGAGATGCCTTCTGCATTAAACATTTCCAAATGTTAGTGTAAAAGAGTCTTTTCATACACTCACTTAAGCTTACATAGCATATTTTTATCTAGTTGTACTTATTCATGCAAGTAATTAGTTTATTAGCTATTTTCTCTAGATTTGGATAAGCTTTCTTAGATAAGCTTTCCTCTTTAGATAAATTTTACAACTTTGTTACCTTCAATTGAACTCCAATTGAACTCCATGCATTATGTGAGACCTCGAGTTACCTCATGATTGCATAGGTTAACTCCAGCTGAGCTCTGTGAGACCTTGAGTTACCACATACATTGCCTTGCTCTATATAAAATAATGGCTAGTTGTATATTTTAACACACAAACTCTTCTTTGCTATATATAGAATACAATTTATTCTAGCATTTTTTTTTTGTCATGCTTTCCTATTCTTTTATTGTATCTTGGGATGATTTAATAGAAAATATTACACCAGATGAACTTCTCTTAACAAAATGCTAGACCTCGTTCTCACGGGAGTCTCCATGTTAGCCACCCAAACAATCATCTTTTCTAGTATTTTAACATACCAGATGCCAATATACCAGTTGTTAAAGTAGTAAAATATGTTTTGCAATTGTCATTGGGAATGTTTCCCATCATATCTTTGTTTTTACTATTTTCTAGTTTGGGTAGTTTCCCTTTGTTTTTTGTTTTATTCTTTTATGTTGGGAAAGTTTCCCAACATGGATATAGAAGCTTTTCATAGTTTTTTGTATATATTTTCTGTTTTTCATCAATAAAGTGTGAGGATAGTTAGCAAAAAAATTTTGAGTAAATAAAAATTATATTCTCTACCTTTGCAAATTTTTTATCAGTCTCATTATTGAAAATTTCAATTTCTAGTTTTTATTGTGTACTAGCATTTGGATTTTGGTTTATTGCTTTTAACATATGGTATCAGAGTAGGTTCAAAATGGAAATGAATGCTAATAGTACAAAGTTGCAAATTCCTAAATTTAATGGGAAAAATTATGATTTTTAGAGTTTTCGAATTAAGATTTTGTCTAGATCACAGGAGATATGGAATCTTGTGTAGAATGGCTATTCAGAATCAATAGATGCAGTAGCATTAGCAACACTCACACAAAATGAAAGGAATTTATTGGAGAATAATAAAAAAAAAGATCAAAAATCATTATTGTTTATTGTGCAAGGTCTTGATGAAACTCTCCTTCTAAGATTTATAGCTATTTCAATAGCCAAAGAAGTATGAGATCTTGCACAATAATTTCAAGGTACAGAAAGAGTAAGAATAGTTCATTTACAAATGCTTAGAAAATATTTTGAAATTTTACAAATGTTAGACTCTGAAAGTTTAGGAGATTTCTTTACTTCCACAATGGGGATAGTTAATAAAATGAAAATAAATGGTGAGATTATAAATGATCAAAAAAATGTTGAAAATATTTTAAGAAGTTTTCCTACAAAATATGATCATGTAGTTATAGCTATTGAAGAATTAAAAAATCTAACCACTTTATCTATAGATGAGCTTATGGGTTCACTATACACACATGGGAAAATAATAAATAAATCAGCAAAGGATCCACTTAAGAAAGCTTTAAAAATAAAAGTATCATTGAAAGAAAAAGAAGCTACACCGGAATCATCTTCAACACAAAGAGAAAGAGGTAGAAATTCTAGAGGAAGAGGAGGACGTTTTCAACAAAGAGGCAGAGGTCAAAGAAATAATATAAGTGATGAAGAAAATAGTAGTTACACTCAAGCAAGAGGTAGATGCAGAGCAAATTTTGAGGAAAGAGGTAGAGGTTTTCAGCGGTATGATAAATCATCTATTCAATGTTATTATTGTCAAAAGTATGGACATATTGCAGTTGAAAGTAGAAAAAATATTGTAGATGAAAGTAAATAGGAAGCCAAATATGCAAATGAAGGTGAAGGGAAGGAATAATATGTCTTGGTAACTTGCAGCATAAAGGAGGAAGTAAATGATGACAAATGGTATGTTGATAGTGGGTGTAGTAGTCATATGATAGGACACAAAGAGATGTTTCAGAATTTGGATGAGTTATCAAATTTGAAGTAAATATGGGAAATGATACAATTGCATTAGTCATGGGGGAAGGGAGGATATTAATCACAACAAAAAAAGGTGAGAAAAAATATGTTGGTGATGTATTTTATGTACCAAGCTTAAAGCATAATTTGTTAAGTGTAGGCCAACTTGTGCAAAAAGGCCAAACTATCAAATTTGAAAAGGGTTCATGAATTATTGTTGACGGTAAAAACAAGATGATAACCAAAATACCCATGAATGCTTTAATAGGATATTTTCTCTTAGTATCAAAAACAATATGCATTTAAGTTTTAGTGCTCTTGCAAAAGATACACAGTGGTTATGGCATCTTAGATTTGCTCATTTGAATTTTGGTGGAATAAATCTTTTGCATCAAAAGAACATGGTAATAGGTTTACCACTTATCCAAATACTAGATGAAGAATGTGAAGGTTGTATTGTTGGAAAGCACCATAGAGAACCCTTTCCAATAAGGGATTCTTGGAGAGCTTTGGAGCCATTGGAGCTAGTTCATTTAGATCTATGTGGTCCAATTGAGGTTGCTCCATTATTTGGTATGAGATACTTTTTGACATTTATTGATGACTATAGTAGAAAAATTTGGGTTTATCCTTTGAAAAATAAATCAGATACTTTCAAGAAATTCAAAGAATTTAAAGAATTAGTTGAAAAGCAAAGTGGTTATTTTCTCATAATTTTAACGACTGATAGGGGTGGAGAGTATATTTCTCATTATTTTCATAATTTTTGTATTGAAAATGGCATAAAAAGGAAGCTAACAACAAGGTATACACATCAAAAAAATGGGTTAGCTGAGAGAAAAAATAGAATTTTAAATATGGTAAGGAGTATGCTTAATGTTAAGAATTTACCAAAAGATTTTTGGGAAGAAGTAATTTGTTGTGACAGTTATATTTTGAATAGATATCCTACAAACTCAGTTTGGGGCATGACACCAGAAGAAGCCTGGGGAGGATATAAACCTCAAGTAGATCACCTAATATTTTTTGGTTGTATTGCTTATTCTCATGTTTTAGATGAAATTAGAAGTAAATTGGATGATAAGGAAGAAAAATGTATCTTTTTTGGGTATAGTGAAGAATCTAAGGCATATAGGTTGTATAATCTGGAGATAAAAAAGTTGATGATAAGTAGAGATGCAAAGTTTATTGAAGATTGAGAGTGGTGTTGGAATCTAAAAGAGAAATATCAGCAAGTTAAGAACATTCAAGAT
>VDFB02329519.1:0-22559 GCA_007258455.2 Sequoia sempervirens | reverse complement strand
GGAACTTTGGATCTAGATTTGCATGTTATATTTGAGTCATGGTATTGGCCCATGGTTTATGGTTTCACTTATGATTTGTTGTATTGGATCTTTATATTGGGTGCTCAAAATGGATCCAAGTATGAGTGGTGCAAACACTGAAATGAGATATACACTAGTTTCCATAATATCATCTCATGTTAACAATTAATGCCCTTAAACCACCTTCTACTCCATTGAAATAATTAATTTGATCTTAAGTCCATCATTTTATCACAATTAAATTCATTAATTAATACAAATTATTTACAATTAAAATAATTTAAGCCCTAAATTACGTGTCGTGAGTTAACTATCCAATCAAAATAGTTAACTAAATAATCAATTTAGTTAACTCAATAATCAAATCCATTGACAAGCCAATCAATTTGGATAATTTAATATAACAAATTAATTAATAAATAAAAAATATCAACTCACCTGTCAAATGAGTTGGCTACCTAGTCATCTCCATTCATTTTGCAAATTGATTGCCACCTTTCTCATCAATCCACCATTTATGGATTGAACTCATGATTTAGGATTAAATCTCCACCATTCAATTTCCCCTTAAATATTCTATAAATTTGAACCTAATTCTCTATTTTCATCATCTTAAATTGAGCAAGTAAATGTTGTAACACTGAGCAACATACATCTTAAATAATTCAAGCACATCCACTCCATCCACAATGATGGTTAACATTGGTTTAGCATTTGTAATTTTATTCATTTTCTTTCAATACAAATTGTTGTTGAGCTTAATTAAAAGATGAAAATTGTGATTTCATTTGGAGTTTGATTTTGATTTTTTGATTTCCCTTTTTAACTTTTGTTTACATTTCTAACATGTCTGATAGGACTTTGTATAAAACTAATTTTTAGAACTAAAAGAGGGGTAAAAATTTATTCAATAATAATAAAAAAGCAATACAAAGCAAGGGCATTACACATCCCTATCAATCTCACTAATTGGTCCAACTTTTGTGAGACAACTTTTGTGACAAATCCGGGGGCAATTGATCCCTTTCCACAATATTCCAATCTTGCACATGATTAGAAGCCCATTTAGCCAAACAATCTACAACCCCATTCTGTTCATGTAGAATATGACATAAAGAAACAAAATCCAAGGAAGCACACAAATTAAGAATTTGTTTTATAATAACAGCCAAATGCCAACTAACATCCTCTAATTGCTGCCTCTTCAACAAAGTCACTATCACCTGAAAGTCCGATTCACAAATGATCCATCTCCACCCAAGAGCACAACCACGCTTTACAACACATAAAATGACAAGAGCCTCCATCACATTGTTAGTATACCAACCCTTATAAATTGATAAGATAAACTCAATAGTCCCAAAATTAGTCCGCCCAATACCTCCAATACCAGCATGACTAGGGTTTCCACGAGAAGAACTATCTGTGTTGATTTTCAACACACCCTGAGGAGGAGGACAAGATATCAAGATTAAATTTCTAATTTTTAGTTTTCAAGATTAAATTTCTAATTTTTTTAGCAAGTTTTGAGTGGGAGCTTCAGGTTTTATGCTTTCTAAATTTTATATGTTGTAGGCCATACCTAATAGGTGCATTGGCTCTAGGAAAATTCACCGCCATGACAAATTCACCTCAAGGAAAATTCACCACCAACAATTCACTGCCGTGGAAAATTCATCTAAATTTTATATGTTGTAGGCCATACCTAATAGGTGCATTGGCTCTAGGAAAATTCACCGCCATGACAAATTCACCTCAAGGAAAATTCACCACCAACAATTCACTGCCGTGGAAAATTCATCTAAATTTTATATGTTGTAGGCCATACCTAATAGGTGCATTGGCTCTAGGATTATTCATTACCATGACAAATTCACCTCAAGGAAAATTCACCACCAACAATTTATCGCATTAAAATTTTACAATTAATTTTCTATGGTGGTGAATAGCTGATGGTGAATTTTCCCTAAGATAAATTTTTCATAGCAGTGAATTTTCCTGTGATTAATTGTTGCATGTGAATTTGCTGACAGTAAATTATTAGTGGTAACATTTATAAATTCATATCAATCTTACAAGTGCAAATCCCTGCAAGCTCTATGCCCTCCCAACAATTTAAATGAAGAGCAAAACTCTCTAGCATGCCCTTTTTTCATCAATGACAACGGGGAAGGATTAAAAGATGTTGGAAGATGAGGATTTTTTCTTTTGGTCAGTTTATTTATCCATTGGTAGCTCCATGGAAAGGTGCAAATGATTTTATTTAGAATCATCAAATCCAAATAAATATTGGTATGACAAAAATATAGTTAGATGTTTACACGGCTAAGACAGTTTCGCATGGTGGTAGATCTAAATCGACCAATATCCACGTTAACTCATTTCCTTGAATATGCATAACTCACCCTACACTTTTTAGTCCATCACTTATAGTCAAATGGAATTCCTTTCTTGTTACTCAAAATCTTGAACTTGAAGGTATCTGCAACTCGGCAACCATTGACTCACAATTATCATCCTCCCTCCACAATCGCAATCTTCACCGCTTTGCAAATTTATTCTCTATGGAGGAACTCACGTTTCGTTCTTTCCACTTCCATCCCCATTTGCAATTGTAGAAAAATGGGGCAAGCCTTGAGAAGTAGTAGTTTATTTGAGAAGTAGTAGTTTATTTAAACCATGTGAATGAGCAAGAAGTGCAGATATACAATGTTGGGTTGATATAACTACATTAATTTGGTGTGAGCTCACAAATTGATAGCACAAGAGGTTGTTGACAGGTGAACACATTCTTGGACCAGGAAAAGGGTATTCGACTGGTAATACTGAAGGGCTAAGAAGAGTGAATTTTTATTCAAAAATTAACATTGTTTGTTTTGATTTTAAGAAGAGATAGGAGGATAGCCTTGGATATTTTATTTTTCATTGTAGCTGAGCTAAGTTTATTGGATTTTGTGTGGGTCATTTTTTAAAGTATTCCTACAGGATGTAATTTGAAGACTTTTTTTATGAGATTTTTAATGAATTTCATGCAGGTTTGATAGATGAAGGTAAATTTTAAATCAATCTCACATTTTATTTTGGATAATTTAAAACGAATCCTTCACACTTTACTTTAATGTTCAGTAATTGAATTTAGTTTTTGTATTTTTTGTTATTTAGATTAGAGTATGTTTGAGTAATTGGTTGCATATGTTCTTTCCTCATATCACAAGGTGATCTTGGAAATAAGAATAACTTGAGCTATTAGTTTGTGCAGCAAGGATAGGCTATGTATGCTCTTCTCTTGGATTGTAAGATGATTTTGAGGATCAAAAATATCTTAGACTCATTTTGATTGTGACTTGGACCTCATCATTGATCAATCGTATTTCATTCCTTCTAGGTCTATTAGTATCCAGATTTAATTACTAGATCTAGTGGAAGCCCATGTACTAGTGGGTTTTACAAATTTAGGGAGGAGTTGTCATTACTGGCTAAGTGGAGATATGTTTTAAGCACAATGTGAAATGATGTGTGATTTTGTTCCACTAATACCTAAGCCTTAGAAAACACTCGTGCAACATGTAGTTGGGCCTTGTATACCCTTGGGTAGATAGAGGACTCACTTGAATTGATTGTTTATCCTAGTTAGGAATCCTTTTGGTCACTATTCCTTGTAGTGCACTTATTTGTGGATTTTGTTGGAAGTTACTCACAACATACCCCAATTGTGTCAAGACTAGGTCATGAGACAACTAGTGAAAGTTACTCACAACATACCCCAATTGTGTCAAGACTAGGTCATAAGACAACTAGTGCCAAGGTGTTAATCAATCAACCGGGTGCTAGGTTGATAGGCAATCCATTGACCCTAGGCCCAATAAAATAGGTTGAGGCTACCAAATTTTGGACACATGGCATATTTATGAGCCTAGAAGGAGTGATACACCTACTTGTCTAGCTTGGGCTTGTCAATGTGCATCATGTGTCTTTTAATGTTTAGATCAACCATCCTTAGTTCAAACCCATCCAAAGAGGAAGCTTATACATCTTGAGCCTTAGGATTTTTTTATTTTCTTTGTACGTTGGTCAATAATCATAACTTTCATCCAAATTCAAAAACCATAGTCACAAACTTGGTCCAAAACCAAAGTCATAACCTTGAATCAAATTTGGTCCACAACTCTAATAACCTTAATAGTTATTTTGAGCCAATAAAGTTAGGGTTTAATTATTTTTAATCTAATTTAATTAAACCTAGATTTTTTCCTTACTAAAACTATAAATATTAACCTTGTCCATTCACTCTAGCTTTAATATATTTGTATAAGCTAACAAATCTGATTTTTCTTATAGGTTTATAAAATATTGATAACCTAGGCTTCATAAATTAAAAAGAAATCATTTTCAAAACCTTATGGTTAATAATAAGAGTTTGCAAGTATATTCACGTACATGGAAATGATAATATAACACAATTGCAACAATAACGGTTACTATGAATAAAATAGAAATCAATAACTAAAATGCACTATGAAATATTACAATAGACTACCAGTTGTCTTAGTTTGATGTAGGTTAGATCAGTGACCATTGAACTATGTTGCAATCTCTGGGTGACTTCATTATACCAAGCTTCTAAGGCCTTTCATCCTTGACTAGTGAAACCAAATAGTTTTTTCCTCTAGTCCTCTACCAATCTAAAGGTTTTCATCCTCAAATCTGACAACTCTAAGAACATGTTCTCTAAGGATTTTTTTGTTAACTTTTTGGTAAAGAATAATTGTTTGTGATCTTCATAATGAAATATTGGTAATATATATCTTTTAGTGCATTTTAATGAAATGGAGAAGAGATCCATGACTAATATGAGATCCAACGAAAACAATGGCTAAAATCTATGCCAAGACCAAGGGTATCCATGGTTGCAACCACCACATTAACGATGCCTAAGGAGTAGGTGGCTAGTTGAGGTGCACCATTAAATGGTTCCCTTTTTCTTGCTCAAGATTTGAATTTTATTTCTTCATCCTTTGCTTGAATTTGTATGCTAATCTGTGCCCTTGAGATTTGATAATTTATTTTGAATGGGAAAGTCCCTTTTTTGTAGTGGTTGCGTCATCAAATTGGCCACTAATGGTGCTCCCAGTTATGTAGGGATAGGTAGGAATGAGCAATACAAAAAGGTAGAACTATTAGAGTTTAGGTGTTGGGAATACTGCCTCATGCATGCCACAAGTTTGGAGTTGGGGAGTTAGGGGAAGGTATGCCAATAGGGAAAAGCTAGAAAATTTGATAAGAGAAAAAGAAAGAGCAGGGTTCAAAAGAGATACATGTAAGTGAGATGAAGTCTAGTGACCCAATAAGAATAAGAGAAAGCGAAGGTTAAAGGAAAGACATGATAGAATGGAGAAGTCTGAAATTCTAACGAAGACCAAGAAAAAAGGTCAGAATTAAGTGAAAAAGAATGCCAAGACAAGGAACCTTGAAAGTTTGAAAGTCTACTAACCTACAAACACTTAGAGATATGACTAGAAAATATCCCACACTTAGAAGTTTTGAGACCTTTGTAGCTTCTAAGACATAGGTAGACACATGAGGGTGGTGCAGAATCATACTTAGGCCTTGGACTACCTTGTTGAAGATTGGAACTGGCCTTTTGTTCCACAAAAAAAAATATTGAAAAGAGGATATTAAAAGTCTACCCTTCCCAAAATTGCTTGTACTCAAGCAATTCAACTTCAAAATTCTCTAGGTCACCTGAGCCATCATTAGTAGTAGCCTCTATAGGTAGGTTCCTCCAATGAACTGTATATTCTATGATTGATCTCTTTTTTTATCTTCCCATCCTTTTGATGATGGTGGAAATTTTTATGCACATGAGTAGAACTCTTCTATTTCTCATAATGAAATAATTTCTATAAAAATTAGTTGAACATTCTGCTGCCCCTATCATATTTTTTTTTTTTAGGCAACTCATGTAGCCTAATCACCTCACCAAGAAGAAACTTCATCATCTTGGGAAGACTTGAGATGAATACCATGAACATGCTTTTCCATTTTTGATGGGGAGTACATAATGGATACAACAATATTACTAGAAAGTTATGCTCTTTTCTAATTTATTAGTAGGTAGTGTTCCCCTTGATGTGTTCAATATCCACCCCCCAAAAGATCCTCCATGATGATCTATTTCTTATGTAACTAAAAATATTTTAGGACCTAGAGTGTCCCACCATGAGTGTTGTATTCAAGGCCTTCAAAATATTTCATTTCATATTGGTTTCAAGGTCTAGGAAAATTAGGTTCTTATACAAAAAGAGGGCATTTTCTAGCACATATTTTTTATTGTTCACATTTTCATCAAAAGCGTTAGCAACAAATATTTTCTTGGTGTAATCTACCATGATATAAATATTACAATCACCATTGTTGATAGAAATAGAATATAATAAGAGTATTCTAAAAAATATCACAACCTACATTAAGTCCTCTATTTATACAAAATTTTAATCATGAATTTACTTTACCCATATTTGTTGCTTGTCATTTAGTCTAAATTGATGCAAGAAGAATTTCAAGTTATTACAATCCCTCTCAAGCACACATCTACTATACAACACATGGTATCTAATTTTTTCCAAAATCTACTTGAGAGCCATAATCTCTCAATCATAAATGGAAAACCCATTTTTTGAATCTCTAGACTTCATGATCTTGACTTTAATGGAGTCCCATCTTTGATTCAACATGGCTTTAGGGTAAAAGTACAAAGTTGTGCCACACTTTATAAAACAAACAACCAACACCGATCCAAATTTTAAACTTGAATCACTAAAAAGTGTATATATGCTTTGAATTTTGAAATGATGTAAACTAATAAAATGTGTATTTTTTAGTATATTTTATGTTTGTATTTTTTTGAAAAAATTAAAAAAGATTGAATATAGTTTTTTATAAATTTACACTACAATTTTGTTGCGGATAAAATGCTGAAAAATGAAGTTGCATGAGATTTCAATCTTTATATAGTAAATTTTATTATTTTTCCTTCAAAATTTTTGAGTGTATTTATAACTTGAAACTTTAGTGCATAGATATACTTTTCCAATTTTGATAAATATATATTTTTAAATAAATATTAAAATGCGTGTGTACTGAAACACAATTGTTTCCATTTGACGTCAAATTTTATATTGCTTATTTATCTAAAATAGAAAACAAATTATACTGATCTTGTTATAGATTCTTTTATCTAGTGCATCATATTTTTTCAATTTTTTTTAATAAGTTTTTAGTATTTTTCTTGACATGGTAATTAACCTAATATTTTTGTGCTGATAACCTACTTTTAGTAAAAATAAAATATAAATAATAGTTAAAATATTTATATATATATTTTTGAAAACTAAACTTATGGATCTACAAAAGGGTATTTTTATATTTTTAAAAAAATGTTATTTACATGACTAGGAGTTGTTGAAACATCAATTTTTTCAAATATATATATTTTTGGATAAATTGGCTTCATAGTGGTGATATATATGCATTTATCTAACAATTTTAGTTGGAAAAGTTGTGGAAAAATATAACTGAGGTAGAATGAATCTTACTAGAGCATATGTTTGACCAAAAATGATTTTTAGTTAGAAATACTTAAATTTAGTTGTGTTGATAAGTTGGCCGAAAGTGTGACACAACTTTGTGCTTTTACCCTTTAGCACTTTCTCCTAAAACTCCACATTCTACCGCACATGGATGCAAGAAATATGAAAAAAAAAACATGAAACATGAGTGGGTTACTTTCTTATGTTTATCAAAAAATTATTGCATTTCATTCATCCATACAATAACTCCTTTCCTTGTCATATTATTTAAGGGTGTTGTTGTATGTGAAAAATCCCTTAATAAGCCAATAATGCATGAACTAAGGAATATTTTCAATAGAGTGAGTGCAAGAGGGGAATATCTTATGAAAAAAAAAAATTCTCTTCTAATTGCATTATATGTCTTGAGTAATGAAAACATGAAATAAGTATAAAATATTTGTGTAATCAAGCTCACACTTGAAAAGTCATTTTCAAATAGAAATTGTTCTCTAGAATCCCAAGGATTAAATTTAGATGCTTCCCATGATCCTTCCCTACTTTCCTTCATAGCAACATATCATAAGGATTTATCAAAAAAATATCTTAATTGTCCATTGAATGCCCATTTCATCTTGAATTGGAAAGAAATTAGCACATTAAATCTCATTGAATGGCATGACTAATAACTCCATGTGTCCAACAAGGCATTTTGCAAGTTGTCCCTATTCCTTGCAAACAATTATATGTTGGTAGTTTGATGTCAAGTAGCTATAAGACATATGGGAAGCCTCTATATGGTGGGAATCCAAAGAATGAAATAGGTTGATCCTTTCCCTCACCACACAAATTGTGAATTAAGCAAGCTACTCCTTGCAATAGGTCTTCCTTTCTATGAGTAATGCCCAATATCCACTAGAGATAACTCCAAGCACCACATATTTTCCTTCGAATGTAAATTTATCTCCCTATTTTGATGGACCCATGGAAACTTACTATTGGAGTACAATCCTGCTACATCCACAATTTTTTTTTTCTCATAACATATAATGCATTATATATATTATACTCACCTATGATAACATTAAGTTGTATGTCTTTCAAGAAAGTTTATACTATTGTATTGTAAATTGTATCATCCATTTTAACTTCAAAATAATTCATTTGCATAGAATCTCACCATAAAGATATTCTACCAAATTAACCTTTCCAACAATGAACCATGCCTTGAATAATATTTTATAGGTTATCATTAGTAAATAATATAAATGCATTTTTTTCAATTTATTTGAAATATGGTTTTAGTCTCATCATAAGAGCATTACATTCTTAAATAAGATGCATGATTCAATTTCAATGATATCATATGCTTCCATACACTTATGCTCATGTTTACCAATGATCTTGAAAAAGGAACACAAAATCTTGATTTTTATTGTTGATATCCAAGACGATAGTAGTGTATGGATTTTTTTTTATTTTGATGAATTCTGATTTTTTTTGAATGAATGTTGTAATTTGAATCTTCACCATTTTTAAAACTAGTTCAACATTCCAATGACACAATGGGAACGATATCATTGAGGTGTAGGACCTTGTGAATGAGACCAAAGCTCCAAAGAAGGTTGGCTCATTTCTAAGACTAAGTGCATGCATTGATCCAAACCAACACATATTAAACTTGAAAACTAATATTATTCTACTAATTCACAAGGGAAAAGGGGAAGAAGTAATTGCAAGAAATGAAAGGGCAGTGATGCTCCAAGACTCAAGTGAGTTTTCTCCCTTCCCATATTAGCACAAAAAACCAATAAAGCCACATAAACTCACACAATCCCATTTAGCAACCCTCATAGATGAATATGGAGGTAAGGGATTTGACAATAATTAAGAGGTAAGAGAAAATCATTGGAAAAGTATCAAACCATCACTTACCAATTGGACCCTTGCACTTGGGGGAGAAGCATGAAGACCTTTGACGTTCTAATATACACATTTATCACTCACCTAAGTGGTGGACCATTGATCCACCATCAAACTTCCTTCCATGGGAAGGGGCATGAGATTTAGAGGAGACTAAGGGAAATGTTAATGAGCCAGACACTAAAGTTTACATTCATAAATACATGTAAAAAAATTGAAAGAAAAAATACTAACTTTATTTTTCAGCATTTTATCAACAACTAAATTATACTATCAATTTTATAAAAAATATATTTAATTTTTTTCTATTTAAAAAAAAAACATAAAATACACTAAAACAACATTTCATTAATTACATCATTTCAAAACATTTGTCACTTTTTAGTGATACAAGTTAAAAATTTGGATTGACATTTGCCATTTCTTTTATAAAAGTGTGACACAACTTTATAACTTTACCCTTAGATCTATGTCAAAATGTATTTAAAGAATTTATTGAGCTCCTTTGAATCAAAATCTAGTAGTTTTAGGCATTGATATGCATTAATGACATTGTATAGTGGTAGATGAAAGAAAGTGCATCTTTTAGAGTGGCCTTGTTGCTATTTTTATAGAATTGGGCCATCACTTGTTGGAACATTGGACTTGGGGGAGAAGCATGAAAACCTCCAACATTTTGACATACATGGTCTTTATCTATCACCTTGGTAGAAAATTGGTACATTATCGAACTACCTACCATGGGAAGGGGGATGTGATTTGCAAAAGACTAAGGGAAATGTTGGGGAGTTTGAATTTTAGAGAAGGCAAGACTAAGATGATAAGTCCAAAAGAGATGATGGGATGAAGAAGTCTAAAATTCTAAAAGATAAAGGACTTCCAAGGAATTAGAGAATGAAGGAATGGTAGGAAGGTAAGTGAAAGGCCAAAACTTCAAAATGTGGAAATACTTAGGAATATTTCAAGGACTTCAATGGTGTTTCAAACCATTGGGGTGCATGGAAAGCAAAACTAGAATGGAGAATGGCTTAAATTTGGACTCTAATAGGATAAATAAAGAAAAGAGTATCAAAATTTTGGGGATATATGGAAAGAGATGCTAGAATGGGGAAAGGCTAAAGGTCCAATAGACTTAGAAGATGTTTTGGGGATCAAGAATTGGGAAGAACTCATACCACACGACAAGGATTGGAGTATTGGTATTGAATTGAGGAATCAAGAATTTCAATGAATGAAATGCAAGGGGAACCGCAACATCCTAAAAGGTTGATAAATTCAGCACTTAGTTACTTTTATGTTTCAAACTTTGGGGATGCTAAGGAATGGAAGATAAACCATGCCTGTTTGAAAGGTCAAAAAATCAAACACTTAGGAAAAATTAACATTTGGACTTCAAGATTGGGGATACCAAATACATGGTACATGTGTAAAGGAAATATTGACAACTCAAAATTTTGACAAAACAATACTTAAGAACTTTAGTAAGACTTCTAGGTGAGGTTTCAAGAGTCATAAGAAAATAATGTAGGGATGTATATCATCAAAAATCTAAAATTATGAAACTCTAACAAAACAACACTTAGCCAATTTTGGAGGGATTAGAGTGGGGAGTTGGTATTGGTAATGAAGGTACGCATGCATGAACAAAACCAAAATTTTGACATCTTAGAAAACATAATACCCAAATTTGGAATTTTTAACTTGGGTGCTTGAATAAAAATGAATAGGGGGAATTAATGCAACAACTAGAGACACTATTCTAAAAATGACTAGCCCATTTAATATCTTTCATATTGGTTATGATTGATGGGAAATGAAGGGGGCATGAAATAATATATTTGGTGACCTATTGGGGTGTTTTCCTTCTAAACATGGATCTAGTAGTCTTATCATTCCATTGGGTATGAATTCACAAGTGCATTACAACCACAAAACACGATTGACCACAATGAACTATAGAATACCTCAGACCACCACAAAACGAAAGACATACACATGTGTAGACTGAAATTGAAGGAAAAAAAATAACACAATTCTAACCTAACCTAAACTAAAAAATAGGAAAATCACTCAAGCAAAGTCATTGATTGGTTTGTTAAAATAAATTATTTCTCTAATCAACTTAGGATGTTTCTCATGTTTATAAACAACCAATAGGATGAATAAAGGCTAGGTATTTAATCAACTATTGAAATAATTCTCTATAGATGAATCCCAATCCACTTACCCAATTGAGTTGATTGTGAATGCATTTATCTTGAAATGAATAGGTAAGTTGAATTTGTCCCTATTGATGCTCCACTTTATTATTAGGATTAAGCATGATGTGTGGTATCTTTTTGGTCTCCATCTCAGTTGCATTAAGATCAAAGGGTTAACATTAAGTTTCATCCAATGGATGCTACTTTTTACACAATCCATTAAGAGCCCTAATGTACCAATCTATTATTACATAAACTAATTTTATTATAATGTTGAGTTAAACTATGGTATGGGATCATGTGACTAGGACCCATTGAATTAATTCATAACTTAAAGGCTTTATTGATTAAAATAATAAAAAACCTTATGTTCATTTAGATTATTGAGTGTGACATTAGGATTTAAAGTTATTCATTTACTAAATTAAAAACATGACCTTCCTAAGGTTATCCATACCCTCAACTTACATGTAGTTAAAATAATTTTATTACAATACAAGATAAATAAGAGGTATTTTCTACAATGTGTCAAATTATGATATTGCTAGATCAAGATTCAATAGTGTAGTTTTTTGAGCCAAACTCATCGATCCATGTTTCATGAGTAGTGGTTCACAAGAACCAAACTCTCATGATAAGGAATGGCCCACTTATCACTCATTGTATCTAGGTGATGCTCATAGAGGTGAAGCATTGGTCCTTACTAAGAGGTCACCCATCCAAGTAATACTCCAACTCAAGCACACTTAACCATGGAGTTTCCCCAAGGTTAAGCACACTTAGCTTGAAACCCCATTTGAAAAACCTTAAAAAAGTGTTGTGCATTATGAAAAATTCATTATAGAGCCCCTTTAGCTCATTAATTGATAAATAGGAGGTATTTACCACAATGTGTCAAATTATGATATTGCTACTAGAATTCAATTATGTACTTTTTTGAGTCAAATTCATTGACCCATGTTTCATGTGTAGTGGTTCACAAGAACCAAAATATCATGATAATGAATGGAACGCTTAGCACTCATTGCATCTAGGTGATGCTCATAGAGGTGAAGCTTTGGGCCTTCCCAGGAGGTCACCCATCCCAATACTAATCCAACTCAAGCATGCTTAACCCTGGAGTTTTCACCAATGTTCAGACCACTTATCTTGCAAGACCATTTGAAAAACCTTTTGAAAGTGTTGTGCCTTATGAACCATTCATTATAGATCCCCTTTAGCTCATCAATTAACAAATAGGAGGTATTTTCCATAGTTTTTCAAATTATGATATTGCTATCAAGATTCAACCATGTAGATTTTTGAGTCAAACTCATTGACCCATGTTTCATGTGTAGGGTTCACAAGAACCCAAATATCATTATAATAAATGATCCACTTAGAACTCATTGAATCTAGGTGATTCTCACAGAGGTGAAGCATTGGGCCTTCCCATCAAGTCACCCATCCAGTACTACTCCAACTCAAGCACACTTAACCATGGAGTTTTCCCCAAGGTTAAGCCCTCTTAGCTAACTCCATTTGTAAAACCTTTAGAAAGTGTTTTTTCTTATGAACCATTCATTATAGAGACCCCTTAGCTCATCAATTGATAAATATGAGGTATTTTCCATAGGGTATCAAATTATGACATCACTATCAAGATTCAACCATGTGTTTTTTTGAGTAAAACTCATTGACCCACATGAACCACTACCCATGAAACATGATTCAATGAGTTTGAATCAAAAAAATACATGGTTAAATCCTGATAGAAATATCATAATTTGACACATTGTGGAAAATACCCCCTATTTATCAATTGATAAACTAAAGGGGCTCTATAATTAATGGTTCATAAGGGAAAACACTTGTTGAAGGTTTTGAAAATGGGGTTGCAATCTAAGTGGGCTTAACCTTGGGGAAAAATCTATGGCTAAGTGTGCTTGAGTTGAAGTAGTACTAGGATGGGTGACCTCTTGGGAAGGCCCAATGCTTCACCTTTGTGAGCATCACCTAGATGCAATGAGTGCTAAGTGGACCATTATTTATCATGAGAGTTGGATTATTGTGAATCACTACTCATGAAACATGGGTCAATGATTTTGACTCAAAAAACTACATATGTTGAATCCTGATAGCAATCTCATAATTTGACATTCTGTGGAAAATACCTTATATTTATCAATTTATGAGCTAAAGGGGATCTATAATGAATGGTTCATAAGGAATAACACTTGTTGAATGCTTTACAAATAGAGTTTCAAGCTAAGTGGGCTTAATCTTGGGGAAAAATCCATGGTTAAGCACACTTGAATTGGAGTAAACTGGGATGGGTGACCTCTTGGGAAGCATCAATGCTTCACCTCTATGAGCATCACCTATATGTAATGAGTGATAAGTGGACCACTCATTATTATGAGAGTTGGGTTCTTATGAATCACTACTCATGAAACATGGGTTAATGATTTTGACTCAAAAAACTACATAGTTGAATCTTGATAGCAATATCATAATTTGAGACACTATGGAAAATACATCCTAATTATCAATTGAAGAGCTAAAGGGGATCTGTAATGAGTGATAAGTGGACCACTCATTATTATGAGAGTTTGGTTCTTATGAATCACTACTCATGAAACATGGGTTAATGATTTTGGCTCAAAAAACTACATAGTTGAATCTTGATAGCAATATCATAATTTGAGACACTATGGAAAATACATCCTAATTATCAATTGAAGAGCTAAAGGGGATATATAATGAATGGTTCATAAGGAAAAACACTTTATGAACATTTTACAAATGGGGTTGCAAGCTAAGTGGGCTTAACCTTGGGGAAAACTCCATGGTTAAGCATGTTTGAGTTGGATTAGTAGTGGGATGGGTGACCTCCCAAGAAGGCCCAATGCTTCACTTTATGATAATAACCTAGATTCAATGAGTGCTAAGTGGACCATTCATTATCATGAGAGTTGGGTCCCTATGAAATATTACTCATGAAGCACATGTCAATGATTTTGACTCGAAAAAACTACATGGTTGAATCCTAATAGAAATATCATAACCATACAAGATAATTAAGATTATGTGAGTTATAGGGGTAATCGTATAAATTAAAATATGTTACTAATCAAAGTGGGTGTAATAAATTGAATATCAAGGTTTAATTAATAAGGTTGCAGTAGAATATTGAGCCCCATTTACCATAGGTTTGTTTTATTTGGGAATTTAATAAAAAAATATTTTAAATCAAAACTAGTTTAGGGAGGCCCTAAGGACTTGGTCCCTAGCCCCTTGGGTTTGACCTCCATTATATAGAGGAATTATATCCTGTTATTCCATCTATTATATTGGGTTTGACTCGTAAGATTTTGCTCATAATTGGCTAGTGTCTATTACATTTTTTTTTTTGCACTAAGTCATAATAGAACGACACTACCTAGGTGTCTAAGCCATCCCATGGAAATTTGATAATTATGAGTCAAGGAAAGATACACCTTAGTAAGAATATATATCCTTGAATAATCTTTAAAAGTGTGGGTTTTATTGTTGAGTTATTTTTTGGCATGACAAGAGGTAATGATTAGATTTATGGATGTCCCTATTCTAATTAATTGGGTTGTCGAAGTTCTTCTTGCCTAGATCCACTTACATGGATTAGGGTTGCTCATTTTTTAAGGTCCAATGACCTTTTATGATCTCCACATATCACATCCATGAGTTTCTCTTTGTACCAAGATTCCTAAGTGTAACTAGATGGTAGAAGCTAAAATCTATAAATACTAGTTTGTAAAATATTTAAAATTGATATTTGTTATTTTTAGATGCTTGCATGTTCCAGGTCACTCTAAGGATTTAAGCCATGAAAATTCAGTCCATTTTGGAAGTAACAACATACTTTGAAATCAAAAGGAAGTTAATATTATCAATGATATTTATAATGAAATGTCTATACTATTGTGTTTGTTTTTAGAGGATTTTTTTTGTTGCAACTAGGGTTTCTTCCTTTCCAAATTTGCTGGCATGACTGTAATACTAAATTTGGAGAATGCAAAAAAATTCTAATGCATTGCAAGATTTGTAATGGCCTCTTCCATATTATACACAAATTTATGTGGTTCAATAATGGATTATTAAGCATGCTTGGTTATTGACCAATCACTCTTCTTTAAAAAAATAAGTCTCTAACTAGTAGTTTAGGATTAGAAGTAGGTTTCTATGCACTTCATGATTCAATGTATAACCATTGAAATATTTGTAATAAATCTTCAACTTGAATTCATTTTATGTGAATCATGTTTGCATATGTATGTCAACTAAATAAGAGGTCATAGAAGTGGGAAATTTTGGTTTAGTATAGCTTTTGGGATCCAAACCTACATTTGGGTACCATTATAATTTTTTTATGACATGTTTACTTTTAAATGATAATGGAAACCTTATTTAAGGATACCTCTAGGAATACCATCCTAATTCTAAGTTGATATCAAAGTGTAGAGGAAACTACCCACTCTTGTTGTTGGCATTTAACCATTTGCATTTTTTTGGTGAACCTATTTTTTTACCTTCTTGATGACATATCCCTTGCCTTGAAGGTGATAAATGTTCCATGATTGTGGGAGTACAATTTTAGGACATAACACATGGTGCCATTTCCAATGATATGAAGACTTGAGAATCTTGGTAACATAGTGAAGTTTGTAGTTATGCATTAAAGGACAAAAATTAGCAAGTAGATTTTTTGGTAATTTGGATTTTAGTTAGGAAAAAAATTCTCTTCCAAGTGGAAAATGGAAACTCAGTTTCAATCAAACGTAGACATCAACAATCAAATCAATAAATTTGAGATGGAAAGAAGGTATCCTAGGTACCAAAAAGGCAATGTGATTTCTACCAATGCATTAGAGAATCCATCATAGGAAGCTTAAGATTATGATAAGTCATTTATACCTACTTCTCTATATTTATAAATTAGCACTAAAGATAGAAAAAAATATTTATAAATGTGAGAGATCAAAACTTGCTTACTTCTAAATATTTTTATGAAGATAGAATAATCAAGAAACATAAAAAAATATTATGGTATTAGTATGAGACACAAATAATAAACATGCTTATTGGGAGGAGAAATGTGCATACAATAGTTGATGAGTATTTCCATAGCCATGAAATGTAGCATAATATTTGCTAACATAGTTTAATAGCTATCATCCCACCTCTCCCAATATGGCATATAAATACGAAGTTGAACAAGAAAACTTGATATGTTTCCTTAAAGAGGAAGTGTTGGAGTTTCCAATAGTTGTTGATTCCTAGAAGGCCCATTTACAAGATTATGATATGGTTACTGATTGAAGAAATATGAATAAAATTATTGATGTGTGTATGCAATATTTTCATACTAAAAATTAATAAATGAACCATATATTTTAAGGTTAGGGATGCTATGTCTCTTTTACTCAATTAGGGTCTTTCACCTAATGGAAAGAGATAGATCCCATACCCAAAATCTAGGTGGTTCACTCAAATTAATGCAAGTATGATGAAATTATGACTAAATGCAATGATCTAGGTGCAACAAAATGATAAAATTTATTGATTAATGAATGGAAACTCAAGAGAATGAAGAATGTTTGAAAACACATTGTGTAATGAAAAATACCTAGAAATGAATGCAAATTGCAACAGAACTTGACGAAATTGGAAGTGTGCACCTAGAATATGGATGGAGACTGGAAATGGATTATGGAATGCTATTGATGTTGATTTTCAGGTCTAGTGGGACTCATTTTCCATCTTGGGTGAATTAGTCCCAATTCTTGAAAATTGTTCTAGAACTTGTTTCAGATAAAAGGGTATCTAAAAATGTAGAAAGCCAAAAATTGACCTTAGAGTAGGACTCATTCACCACCCATGGAAAATGAGTCCACTTTTGAATTTTTGAATATTCAAAGGTGGCATCTAGAGCTCTCAGTCTGCACTTTGATTCTCTACAAGTGTTCACTTTTGAAACTCTAATTTCCAAACTTGAAAGTGAGTTTATATTGATATTTTTCCTTGGATAATAAAGAGAGGACTTAAAAAAATTTGCAACTTGATTCCTAATGATTTCCAAGCTTCCAAGATGCCTAAATATGTAAACACACAAGACAAGAAAGAGAAATGTTGAATGTTAGGGCATGGGGGTTTGTCTTGGTCAAACCCCTTTTAGGTAATTAAACCAAAATGATGAAGGAATGTAATGAAACATGCAATAATGGAGTTTATTACCTTTCCATGATATTTTATCTTGAACTTATGCATCAAATCATGAAGGATCTGCCCTTGAAGGTCTAAACATTGGTATCTTGGTGACTTGAAATGATGAAACCCTAAGTTGCTTGACTTGAGAAGGAAGCATGATGGATGGATAATGAAGAATGAATGTGATTTAGGGTTTAGGGAGGTGATTTTATAAGAATTTCACCTTATTAGCCCAAAAATTGGATCCCCTAAGGCCAACATGTGAAAATAATAAACTTAAATTTTAATTTTTCCCACTCAAAGGTCAAAATGGGCCAAATGGGACTCACTTGCCATCCATGGTGAATGGGTCCCACCTGGATGGGACTGATTTTCCATGGATGGTGAATGGTGTTGGAAACTCACAACCATTTAAAGACAATTTCCACAAAACCCATAAGAGAAATCCTTTTAACTAAGTGTTTAGAATCCACATGTAGAGAATAAACAACATAACCATGAAAATATGACACCAAGATATATCCACAAAACTGATAGGGAAAAAAACCAACCTCGTTAAACATCCATCTCTACATGTATTATTCAACAATAAAGATTACAAGCCACATCTTTAGGAGGTCTCCATGAACACCATTGAGCAACATACTCTCTTCCGGCAATCCCATGTGAACAAACATACAATACACACATCACATTGCCATGTGAACCCTCCTGAAATGCTAACTAGGAGCTAACATGAAAAATTGCATCTTTTAATAACTACCTTTGTGGTTGCTTTTATGAAACAAGCTCCCACAAAGAGCTCACTAAGTGGTATTACACAAAACCATGTATTTAAAGACCATGAGATTAAAAGAAACCATATCCTTATTTAATATTGGGTATTTTATTTTATTTATTTTCCCAATGACAAAATAATTACCATTACAACAACTTAACTTATCTCCCAATGTTACATGCAACATTAAGTGGCCCCAAGAATAATTACATTAAATATATTATGCAAGGTGTACAACACACCTTTTTCCTAACATTCTCCCACTTGTTGTATACATTGCATAAAGGGAACAGGTAACCTCAAAACATGAATCAAATGAACAATCCATATAGCCACATATACCATCATGGAATCAAAATGCTCCATGTGCTCCATCAAGATACCTACAACAAGAATAAAAGTGACCACCATCCCAAGCATGAATGATATCATCCTCCATCATTCCAATGCACAAAGATAAGAATCCATCCAAAAGTGAAGCCACACAATTTGTCACAATGAAGCATAAGTCTTGCTCAACTAATATCCCAAACACATACAGTCAATCCAAAGGTAACAATATGCACCAGTAGCTGTCAAGATACAAAAAACCATAGCTGAAATAACACCCAAAAAAAGTTCCAATACATCCAACTATCCATACCTCCAAGGTATTAAAAACATAGTAAACTTATGCCATAAACATATACACCCATAAAATTTAATCATAAACTTCATGTGCAAAACTTGTCAAAGAATGACATACACATCCAAGAACTCCCATTGCATGGGTAATGCAAATCTAAAAAAGATCAAGACATACCAAATCTACCAATAGCATCATATAAAAAGTGTAAAATACATCATGTAGAACCAAGGAATTATCCATAGTGATATGCAAACCTGTATATCAATAACCTGTAAGAAAAATATCCTACATACACCTCTAAATGCCAATTGTGTCAAGTATGATCTTGTCCGCAACACCCCAAAAGAAAATCCATAACACCCAACCATTCAATAACCAAGATCAAACATAACATATGTATCATGTAATCAACATGGATGTAAGCCTCTCATAACCAAAGAAGATCAAACTAAATCCATTACCAATGAAGGAAATAAGCCCATTACATCTCCTAAACTCAACATCAATGAGTGTAATCACAATGCATAAGGAGATAAACATGCCAACGCTCCTCAAATAAACCCTCCAAAACCATATATCCATAGCTCAAGATCCAAATGCATGAGAAGATAAAGCATAAAACATAAAGCACTTGAAATTAACAATGAGTAATACCTCTCAAGTGAAACTGCCAAGTAGACCAAGAGTGAGGAATGAGAATGCTCCTCCAAGACATCCAAGTCATCATGACTCATCCAAGAATACTCTCCTCATAGGTCCATGTTGAAATCACATCCAACCAAGGTGTAGGATCCTCAAACTTCCAGTTGAAAACTCATCAAGAGTAACGATCTCAACCCATGTCTCTAATCATAAGAGAACTCAAGCCTCACCTATGTCTCCAAGTATCCATGAGTACTTGTACCCAACCAATCCATGTAAAACTCCAAATGCAACATAGCACCATCATGAAGTAATCAATAAAATGATCAATGTACCCAATAGCAAGCAAACCACACAAGATCAATGTCATATATCCAATTGCAAATCAAGAACAAAACCATGACAACATGATCTAACCATCTCCTAATAGATCTCATACAAAAATGCATACATCCTAGTCTAAAGAGAACAAGTACCATGCCAAAAATCTAACATATGATCAAGAGTAAACCATGACATAATACAATAACACCCTAAACCAAGAATCAACATATGTAATCAATATGAATAAAACCATCCCCTATCAATGAAACCAAATATGCCAATGAACTATCACTGCATAAAAGTAGAATCCAAGAGTCCATCCATGACACCAACAATAATTGTAGAAGACCATCCACCATCAAATGGTGAATCCACATCACTGCCAACAACTCCCACTGAACCGTGATACTGAGTCACACATGGAATCGTGACAACCATCCTCTCCATGAAGATCATCTAGGTCTACACACACAATTGAAATTTCAGTATCATAACAAGTAGAAACAAAATCTCCAATCCAAGAAGATACCTACAACCACCAAACCATCATAAAGATATCCATCACCGCCAAACCATCATTGTCAAAAGCTCCCACTGAAAAGTGTAACCAAGACATCCATGACATCATGATAAACTACATGCTACAGGTCCCAAAAACACCTATCCAGGTACTATAAGAAACATCCACCCTCTCATCTCTAAACACACATACCAATGTACAAATGACCAAGAACAAGGCCAATAGTCAATGTCTGCAATAATGAGGAATCAAAATTGGTGAATAAAGATAATCCACAACCAAGTCATCCAACTATAAGTAAATGGGTAGCTAATCCATAACCTGCATGACTTGTAGATCCAATCACTAACACATGCAAACTCATCATCACACTAGTAAACTACAAACTGATGTATCTAAGAGAATAACCATATAGAACAAATGACTCAAACACCAAATCAACTTTTGTTCTAATTTTCCAAACATGTCCATACTCAAGTAACATAGTTAAGGAACTAAACACACCACCAACACACCACCAAATGTACCAACAACTCAACCCAAACGTGTCCACATATCTACATAATCATAGTCAACTGCATAGGTCTCATATCATAACTATACCTAGTAATACCATCTCACCTTCTCAATATGACAAAAAAACTAGAAAAGCAAGTGACTAAACCAAGCCACCAAAACTGAACATGCATCAACACTGAAATATCAATGGGCATAGACAACCCATGTCCAAGTCATAAATGCATCATGTAAGTATAGACCACCTACAATGCTACATAAATTGTAGATAGATCAATGTAACATATAAATCCAAACAATACTAATAACCATGTAAAAATAGAATAATTTGAGATGTTCAACTGAGCATACAATGAATCCAACAAATCTCCAAGATCTGATCATCCATAAACTCATAGTATCACCATAGTCAAAGAAACCTATAAACAACTCAAATAAGGAAAATAGAAAATCAACCATGCCAAAATATCTTCAAACGTGATCCACTGTGTAGTTCTTTGAATAAGTTTTTCATCAACTATTCGAAGTCCAAAATCTGATTCCGTATGCACCCAATATCACCTCTCAAAGCTCAAAAAAACACTTGACTTCCAGCTAAAAAAACACTATCAAAACTATAAAATATCAGAAAATCACTATCACCACAATGTAGAGCACTGAGTCAGTTTTCCAACGAGTCCAAGAAATAAAAAAATTGACATCATAAGTGAAAGTTATGCCTCCCGAAGTAAAACTACTCCAATTTGATTATAAGGAAAATTCTGGTGGGTCCCACTCCAAAACAAATATTAATTTTTTTTTACAAACTTTAAAATTGGTGGATTTTTCATTTAATATTTTAATGGAAAACATTTAATAAAAAAGGAGTGGACAGATGGTTAAATAAAATTTAAATGTTAAAAAGAATATCTTAAGAACTTATTCCCCCTTTTAACCTTTTTCCATGATTCAAGGTTTTAAACAATTTGAAAATGGCCAATGCATATTTCAAAACCCTTAAAATGGATCTTTATGATTCATACGACTAGGAAGGCTATTGGAAGACCTGCCAGGTACGAAACCTGCGTAGGTTGTCCACTGTAGGTATGGGGTTTGCGGACCCCCCACAAACTTATATATTTTTTCTTTTGTTTTTCTTTCAAATCAAAAAGTTTTCAATATGTGATTTTTTTGATTTATTTTGTAGGAATAAAAATTTTCGATGGGTATTTTA
>VDFB02329518.1:0-29669 GCA_007258455.2 Sequoia sempervirens | reverse complement strand
CTTTAGAGTTTCAGTTGCCTGATGAGTTTGTTGATTTAATAGCTAAAAATAAAGCTAGAACTGCCATTTTGTTCTTTTTGAGAGGAATCCCCACAGAGCTAATTTTTTATAAAGGGGAAAAGATGAACTGGGAAAACAGGGGATGGGAGATTGAAACAATAAAAGGTTTAGGAAAAAGATATGTGTCTTGCATGTTCAAGTCTGTTGAGCATGCATAGGTACTTCTACAATATGGGACATGGATAATTTATGGGAAAATTTGTTATCTTCAAGCTTGGACCTTTGACTCTCACCCTGAAGGCCCTTCTCGATCACATTACCCCATGTGGTTGGAATTGTCATTTTTAAACTTAATTTTCAGACTGTATCTTAAAGACATTGTGGCCCAACTTGGTAAAGTGTTATGGTGCAAACAAAGTTCATACAAGTTTTCTAGTTTAAGAGTTCACCCAAGGGTGTGTGTGGAAGTGGATTTGACCAAACCTCTGCCAGACAATATTAAACTGTATGGTCCATGTTTTGAAATAGATCAACCTATAGACTATCTAAATAAGCCTAATTCTTGCCTTTTTTGTAGACAATAAGGCCATTTGATCTATGATTGTTTAGTTTAGAAAACCAAGTTTGCTCCTTCTCAACCTGTAATGGCTCTATTTAACACCGTTAATAATCCTACTATTAATCCTCCTTTTATCATTAAAGCCCCTTCACCACCTTCCTCTCAATCTAATGCTATTCTTCCTTCCCTTGGTGGGAATTCCCCCTCAAATTCTCTACCTGCTAGCCCTTCTTATAAAGAAGTGATTATGTCTGATGAATGGAGAGTTGTTAGGAAGAGAAAGGAACCATCTTCCTCTTCTTCATGGCTTCCTTCCTCTACCCTTGAACATTCTCCCCATTCTTCTCGAGGTCTATTGAAGTCTCCTAGTAGTTTTGTTTCTCCATCTCCTAATTCTAGACATAGGTCTAGATCTCCACCTGTTGCTAATGAAAGACTGAATGATGAACAAGTGGTTTCCCTCTCTAACTACTTTGGAGTTTTTCCACAAGAAGATGATAATAGCCTTGTTAATTAATCATGAATTGCAAGATTTTATCTTGGAATGTGAGAGGGATTGCTCACTCACATGAAATTTAAAGCTAAAGACATAATTTTGAAATGGAGACCAAACATCCTTTTCTTACAAGAAGTTAAGTTAAGTAATGAACGTTTAAAAGTGACTTTGTTCAATCTTTGGAAAGATGCTTTCTTCATTCATACTTTGCATAATGAAGGTAGTAGAGGAGTCATGCTTGGATTATCTCCTTGGATTTCTAAAAATATTATCAATAAAGGGGAAGATCCATCTCATAGTTGTGTTTGGGCTCTTTCTTTTATTAATGGATAGCCTAGTGGGTTTTGTTCCATATATGCTCCCAATAATTCTATTGCTAGATCTAACCTTTGGGAGTGGATGTCTAATTTCCTCCCTACTGTTGATTGAGTGTTGGGGGAGACTTTACTATGGTCAAACATCATAAAGATTGTAGCTGGTTTAATTATTTCAAGCTTAGCCATGATGAATTTAAAAAATGGATATATTATCAAAACATTGTTGGAGTAGTAGACCTCATTTGTAATAACTCTTCCAATTATTCCAACAACTAGTTTACATGGTCAAATTGTAGATCAAGAAATGATAGGAAGCTAAGCAAACCAGATCGGCTCTATATTTCCCATAATCTTAATTTGGAGGTCTCTCCTTCAGGTTCATGTGTGCAAGTTGATTACTCAACTACCTTATCTGACCATTTTCCTATCATATGTTCCATTTCTTTCACCAATAAAGATGCTTCTTCTACTGAACTTTCATATAAGCTTAACACTTCTCATTTAAAAGATGTTGAATGTGTTGTTGCTTTGGTGGGAATTTGGGACTCTATTCCAAAACCTCAAGAGGGAGAATCATGGACTGAATAGTGATATGCATCCCTAACACAATGCATTACCTTTATGCGGTCCCTTGGTAGGAGGAAGGCCTGGAGATATAAACAAAGAGAAATATCTCTTCAAGGGAAATTGGAACATGCTAGGAAACAATTAAATGTGGATCCTCATATAACGAAATGACTCAAAACACTATTGTTGTTATTGAAGTGCAACCATGAAAATTAGATCATTATAAGGCTTAGGGGGCCAAAATCAGAGCTAGACTTCATTGGATCAAAGAAGGGAATAAATGATCTAAGTTTTTCTTCAACTATCTTCATTACAAACATAAAAAAAGAAAAAATAGGGGCTATAATGGATGGAGGTAGATTACTCTCTGACCTTGCTGAAATTACTAATTTATTCCATAGTTTCCATGAGAAATTATTTAAAGAAGAGGATAATTAGAAATATTTTCTGCAGAAGATGTGAAAGACTTTATTCCTAACATGATTGACCCATAATCAATTTTTGGATCGAGTTCTCTCTATGGAAGAACTTGAACGTGCTCTTTTCTCTATGAAAACTAATAAAAGTCCTAGATTTGATGGTCTTCTAGCTGAGTTTTATCAAATAATGTAGCCACATATTAAAGATGACTTTTATATACTTTATTTGGAAGCACTTCAAAAGGGCTCCTTAGGCCCTACAATTAACAAGGGTTAATAAAACTTATCTTGAAAGGGAAAAATGAAGACACTATTGCTAGTTGGTGACCAATTACTTTGTTGAACACCTCTTATAAAATTATTTCCAAAGCATTAGCAATCAAAATTAAACCTATTGTACAAATAATAGTGAGAGTTGAACAAACATGATTTATTAAAGGAAAATTTATTCTTGAAAATCTCATGCTAGCTTGGGAGACTATAAAATGGGCCCAACAATCATGCCAAAATGTATTAGTGGTTAAGCTTGATTTTGATAAATCGTATGATAGAATTTGTTGGCGTTTCATTCTTAAAATATTATAGTGGTTGGGTTATGGTCCAAGGATCCAAAAGCATATTCAAATGCTATTTAAAGATGCAAATTCCCACCTTGTAATTTGTGGCAACAAAAAAGTATCCCTTCTGCTTTTCCTTACTTGTTTGGACCCTCCTTGTGAACTGAGCTTAAGATTTCCTTGATTTAGTGTTGTAATGTGGTTGACACATTCACATTAGGTCTTGGGCCCTTGCAAACTAATGGATATAAACTGTACCTTGCTAAAGTGTTGTGAAGTAACACACTTTCACACTTTTCTAGGCTTGTCATTAATAATTGGGCTTTATTTTGCTTTAATTGGCCTTAATTTACATCCATAAGACTTAATTTATGTATATTTTTTAGGATAATCCTGAAAAAATCATTTTAAACATCAAAATCTAGAAAAACCACCTCAAAAAGCTAAGTTGGGACTCATTCGCCACCCTGGGCAAATGAGTCCCCTTAGGTGGGACCCATTCACCCATAATGGCGGATGAGTTCCATTTAACTCAAAATTAAAATTAATTCAAATTTTTGGTGGGATTTTATTCTCCTAGATCTAATGTTGGCTTGTAGTGTTGTAATTTCAGGAATTCTTGCA
Source organism: Sequoia sempervirens (assembly GCA_007258455.2). Classification (NCBI taxonomy): domain Eukaryota; kingdom Viridiplantae; phylum Streptophyta; class Pinopsida; order Cupressales; family Cupressaceae; genus Sequoia; species Sequoia sempervirens. The sequence continues at coordinate 26,130 of VDFB02329518.1, read as the reverse complement.
TAATTGAGTATAAATACAAGGTTCTTTCACTCATTTTCTCCTAACAAGCAATCAAGTGATCCCAAGCATTCAAGTGTTCATCCTTATAGAAAGTTTGAGTTTACAAGAGCATTCAAGAGTCTTCAAGAGCATATTATCAAGCATTTTAGAGCAACATTCAAGCATCAATCATCATGTCAAAAATTTCATGCATCATGTTTGTTATTGTGCTAACAATTGTGATGTAGGGTTTTATGATTCAAACAAGTGTTTCATTGAAGATCAACATCATTCAATCAAGAATCAAGATCTACATCCATTTCAGCCATTTCAAGCATATTTGCAACACTTTATTGCAAGGGTTTGGTCTAGGTTTCAAATTTTCTAAGGAGCAACAATGGAGAAAAGTTGTTAAAGAGATAAAAAATTGTCAAAGTTGTCATCAAGCCTTGGAGATACTTGGAGAACACCTACAAGTTGGAAATTAGGGTTTTAGATCTAGAAATCAATTAGGAAGGACATAGCAAACTGAGAAGAGTAGGATCATACTTTGAAGCTTTAGAAAATCCCAATTGGATTGATTCTCCACTTCTGGTGAATGAGTCCCAATTCCAGTCAAAATTTAGATTTTTTGTAGATTTGGATACCCTTTTGGCATATTCTTGTTCCCGCATAGTTTTCCAAATTTTGGAATGATTTGCCCAGCTTGGTGAATGAGTCCCAGTCAACATTAAATTCAAATTTTCTAGTGTTTCAGACCTCCATCCAGCCATTTCCAGATTCTCAAGTGCACATATTTCTTTTTGTAGATTTTTGTGTTGTTTCATTTACTTTTCTAAGTCATTTTGTAGGTCATTGCATTGAATTAGGGTTTAGTGTTTCATCTTGCATTTAATTGTCTTTCCCAAGTCTAAACTTGGTGGTGAACCCCTTATTTGTTTACATTCATCCCGCGGGACAACCCTACAACAAGATCTCTTTCTCTTTTGCATTGAGATCTCTAGGCTTATCCTTGAGTGAAACTAAGGAGAAGGAAAGTGGGTTGTTTTATGTCCTAAACTATATATAACAATCCTCTCCCCATTTTCACATTGTTTCATTTTAGTGAACCTGCATTTAGAACACTTTGAAATCTAATTTGGAGTGCTTCATCATCCTAGATTTTTATTGCATTAACATTGCATTAGGATTTGCATTAAAGTTAATTGGCATTCTAGGGTTTCAAATTTTGTATTAGTGAAAGCTCATATTGCTTGAATTTTTGCATCTCATTTCATTAAAAATCAAATAAAATATGCATCTGCACTTAGTATTTACATCATACAACATAATAAGCATAAAAATCAATTGGAATTTTTTGAAAAATTTGAAAAAAATCCCTACTTGGATTCATTCACAACCTTGGGAGAATGAGTCCCTTTGCATTTTCTAGCATTTAAAGTATTTTTATGAGTTTTTTTTTTGTTTTTATTACCTTTTTGTTTCAGTTAGCAGATCTTCTGTTTCACTCAATTCATTGCATCTAGTCTAAATTCATCTATCTTGCATATTGCTTAAATTCAAAATTGCATTTACAACATTTCATTCTACATTGTTTCATAGATTAGAATATGAAATTAGCATCATGGATATGTGCTTTAGTAAGCTTTGGATGTCCTTGAAGTCCTTAGTGGATGTATCAAGTTGTGATTTTGGAGATGACTCTAATGAAATTGAACTGACTCATGCTCCTCTAACTCCTAATGCATGTCATCCTCGTGATGTTGACATCATTGGAGAAGATGATGACAACATGAATAAGTTCCTAAATGATTGTCTTAACAACCTTGAAGCTAATGCATCCTTTTACCCATTAATGGAACAACCAACACCCCCTACAATACCACCTCTTGAGATGTTTGGTTACTTACATCCTGAAACTAAGACAACAATTGAACCTGAGTTCCCTACAATAGGAGAACCTAGTTCCTCTAAGCAAGTAAACACTCAACCATTCTATGTTAACAATTTGACAAACACTCCCATCAACCTAGAAGAGACATATGGAAAAGGATTCACAATCTTAAGTAAACAAGGATGTGATACAACAAGTGAACATACAATTCATCAAATCCTAGAGAAAATACCAATTGAAGAAACTAAAGGGTTAGGATATCAAGACCCCCCTCTCAACATAAGTTCTAAAGAATACCTAAGGCTTCATAGTGATGGTATGATAGTCTTAGATCCTCCTCCTGATATAAATGTCCTCCTTCCTAAAGAGCAAACCATGCCTTCTAAGGATAAGGATAACAAAGAAAAGATCATCTCAGGACCTCCTACCCTAATCCCATCTAGAGAATTTGGTGAATCTAGCAAGCGTAAGAGGCCCTACAAGCTACAGAAACTAAAGTTCCCTTGTCCATCACCTTAAAGTGAAAGGAAACTACAAATGCTTCTAAACAAAGAACTCATAACATTACCACCAATGAAAGACAAGCTAATACTATATCCTAAAGATGCAAATGTTCCACATTATAGATATCACAAAACTCTTGGACATAGTACTGATGAGTGTCATGCATTCAAATTAGTATTGAAAAGCTTTCACTTTGATGGCAATGATTTCCATTGAGTGATAGTATAACATACCCTTCTATTTCTTGCCATGTAATAGTTGTAGAACATCACATTCTTACCATTACATGACCTTTACCATCACCCACCTTGACTCATTCTTGCCTTGCATTAAGTGGGGGAAAGAATTTGATAGCCTTGTCCTAGTAGTGCATTTGTCGTTGTCCCTTTGGCTACTTGTCCACCTTCTGCATACAATGAACAAGATTGGGATGTGGATGACCTGCTTTAGGTTGACTCACATGTTCCTTACTAATCTTTTGCATTTTTTCTTTTTCATTTCTCTTTTGTTTGATTGCATGTGCATGATGTGATTCCCCATGAAATTTTATTTGATGTCTCTCTCTCTATGTGACATTCCTCTATTTGTACCTTCATTCTTCTCTATGTCATAAATCTTTTTGCCTTTTCCTTTATCTTTTCATTTGTCTTGTGTTTTCCTTTTGGGGATGACGCAAGGTTTCGATACATTCATGTCTCTTCCATGTTGACCTGAAAGGTTTCTCTTTGTCTTCTTTTTCTTTGTGTCATTCTTCCAGTTCTATGTGTATTCAAGGAATGATGACAGTTCCAGGCTCTCTAAAAACATTGTAGCAAGAACATACTGAACCCAAATCTATAGATCCCTTATGTGTTTAGATTTTAGTTTTGGGGGCAACCCCTCTCTTGTCCTTTCTTTTTGCATGACGTAGCTTTACTTGGAAACATATGACTTGGCATAGGGCTTTCCAAGTAGGCTCTCATGTCCTCTTTTCTATTTGCATATATCATTTTCTACTTTAAAGTAATTGCTCATAGCATGGTGTTCAACAATTTATTTAAAGTGGGGGCATACATTGGCATTATTCTCACATTTTCCCCTTTTCATGGTTCATAGTGCAGTATTTTTACTTCATACGATGCGTTTTTCGCTTTGTGGTGACATTGGTTGTGATTTCCCTCAAGAGTGTGATCTCTCTTAGCATATTGCATTCCTCTTAGTGGCTTGATGAGACACACTCCATCCCCTAAGTTGCAAATTTTCTATTATTTGATTGGTCCTCTCTTGGAGACAATAGGAACAATTTCCCCTAAGTTAAAGACCTTGCATGAATTAAACAAGACTCCTTTGAACATTAATCCTTATTTTTATATGGCCACCTTGTATAACACATCTTGCATGCCTGTGGAGCCATCTTGTTTTTTCATGAGTTCCAAGCATACAAAGTTTTTCTTGCCTCATGAAGCTCGAAGTTCATTGTTCATGAGCTCCAAGCATATGAAGTTTTGCTTGTCTCATGAAGCTCGAAGGTCATTTCTATGTGGTGCCTTATTAAAGTTATCAAGAGGTATAACTTTGGTATGGTTTTTGACAGGAAGCCCAATCTGAGGCATGAATTTCCCTTAGCCACTCGCGTGTGAGTGCATACCGACTAGGTGTGTATGTGTCTCACCTCTTTGGATTTCTCACCTAGAAAACAGCCTAAAGTTTTGTTACCTTAGAGTGAGTATGCATTTTTCAGAAAAAACAACCTAGATCTGATCCACATTGTGTTGGAAAAATGGTCGAAGCTTGATCCGCCCCTTTTCCTTGTTCATTTTGTTTCATTTTCTTTATGTCTTTGACAATGAATGCTTGTTCCTTTATGATTCTCTTTATCATTTTCATGTGTGTTGTTTTGTGCCTATTTTGGTTTACCATGGGATCTTGGTCTTGGGAGCTTGATCACCCCTCTTTATTTTTGTCTTCCCATCTTATCGACATTGGTGCACTTGGACCCCTCTTGGTGTGTGTTTGTCTACTTTAGTGTGAGTTTGAAGCAAGTTCATCCTCTCACTAAAGTGAGGGATAAATGTGGCAACAAAACATGTATCCCTTCTACTTTTCCTTGCTTGTTTGGGGCCTCCTTGTGAATTGAGCTTAAGATTTCCTTTATTTAGTGTTGTAATGTGGTTGACACATTCACATTAGGTCTTGGGCCCTTGCAAACTGATGGATATAAATTGTACCTTGTTAAAGTGTTGTGAAGTGTTGTAACACACTTTCACACTTTTCTAAGGTTTTATTGATTAATTACACCTAATAAACCTCTTTTTAATCTTAATCTTGCCTTATCTTAAGTGTTGTAAAGTTTTGCAACACACTTTCACACTTTTATAGGCTTGTCATTAATAAATGGGATTTATTATGCTTTAATTGGCTTAATTTACATCCACAGGCCTTAATTTATGTATATTTTTTAGGATAATCTCGACAAAATCATTTAAAACATCAAAATCCAAAAAACCCACCTCAAAAAGCTAAGTTGGTACTCATTCGCTAGCCTGGGCAAATGAGTCCCATTTAACTTAAAATTAAAATTAATTCAAATTTATGGTGGTATTTTATCCTCCTAGATCTAATGTCAGCTTGTAGTGTTATCATTTTAGGAATTCTTGCATAATTGAGTATAAATACAAGGTTCTTTCACTCATTTTCTCCTAACAAGCAATCAAGTGATCCCAAGCATTCAAGTGTTCATCCTTATAACAAGTTTGAGTTTACAGGAGCATTCAAGAGTCTTCAAGAGCAGATGATCAAGCATTTTAGATTAGCATTCAAGCATCAATCATCATGTCAAAGATTTCATGCATCATGTTTTTTATTGTGCTAACAATTGTGATGTAGGGTTTTATGATTCAAGCAAGTGTTTCATTGAATATCAACATCGTTCAATCAAGAATCAAGATCTACATCCATTTCAGCCACCTCAAGCATATTTGCAACACTTTATTGCAAGGGTTTGGTCTAGGTTGCAGGTTTCCTAAGGAACAAGTTTGGAGAAAAGTTGTCAAAGAGATCAAAAGTTGTCAAAGTTGTCATCAAGCCTTGGAGAACACCTATAGGTTGCAAATTAGGGTTTTGGATCTAAAAATCAATCAGGAAGGATAGAGCAGACTAAGAAGAGTAGGATTAGACTTTGAAGCTTCAGAAAATCCCAATTGAACTGATTCATCACTTTTGGTGAATGAGTTCTAGTTCCAGTCATAATTTAGATTTTTTGCATATTCAGATACCCTTTTGGCAGATTCTTGTTCCCACACAGTTTTCCAGATTTTGGACTAATTCACCTAGCTTGGCAAATGAGTCCGAGTCAACATTAAAGTCAAATTTTCTAGTGTTTTAGACCTCCATCCAGCCATTCCAAGATTCTTAGGTGCACATATTCCTTTATGTAGTTTTCTATGTTGTTTCATTTACTTTTCTAAGTCATTTTGTGGGTCATTGCATTGAATTAGGTTTTAGTGTTTCATCTTGCATTTCCTTGTCTTTTTCAAGTCTAAACATGGTGTTGAACCCCTTATTTGTTTACATTCAATCATGAGGATATCCCTACAACAAGATCTCTTTCTCTTTGCTTTGAGATCTCTAGGGTTATCCTTGAGTGAAACTAAGGAGAAGGAAAGTGGGTTCTTCTATGTCCTAAACCATATGTAACAATCCTCTCCCCATTTTCACATTGTTTCATAATTAATAGTGCTATTACACCTTCCTTTGAGTCGCAACGTTCTATAAGACAGGGGTGTCCCCTCTTTCCTTTATTATATGTTCTTATTGCTGACACATTGGGTTATCTTCTTTAGAAAAATGATGCTTATTAGAGGGATTTCCATTCCTTAGGATAAGATGGTTATTAACTCTCATTTGTTGATGACAACATGTTGTTTTTGTAAAATTATGAAGAGGAACTAAATAAAACCATGGACACATTAAATCTGTATTGTGAAGTATCTAGATCCCAATTATCTCATAATAAAACTGAGTTTTTTATGTCTCAAACTGGTTCTATTCCACATTGGATTCCCAAGGATTGGAAGCTTATCAAGCATGGGGAGATAACAAGATATCTAGGCATTCCCTTTGGTTTAGGGGTGTCCCTTTCAGACATGTGGAGATGGTTTTTAAATAGATTAAAAAACAAATTGTTTACCTGGGGTAATAAATTTTTATCCTTGGTAGGTAAGATCCAGGTTGATAACAATTTTTTATTACTATGCATGTGAACTACTCATCTTGTTGGATTCCTTCCAAGCAAGGATATGAGGATTTAAATAAGATGATTCAAAAATTTCTTTGGTCTAAATGGGATGGCAATATTGGTTTCATTGTTGCTTCTTGGTTTCATTGTATTCAATCAAGGAATCATGGAGGACTTGGCCTCATAGACCCTAAAACTCAGCGAACTTTACCTTGCTACTAAATGGATTGTTAGAATTGCTAATGGAGATGAACCATGGAAGATTTTAGTTCATCATTGAATTATGGAAGCTACTGTTAAAAATAAGTGGAAAGCATTCAATTGGTTGGAAAAGATATTAATGCCTCCTTTCTTTAAAATTGAAGCTTCATTTCCTCTTCAGTCTATTTGGAAGGCTTGGTAACAAGTTTCTCACTTCTTAAATTGGAACAATTCTTCCTTGCAACATGGTTTTAGTTTTTCCTCAGCTTTAATTTGGTGGAATAGAATTATTAATTATCACAATTAGCCACTTTCTATTAGCTTCCTAATGCATGCTTATTATTTTTTTAAAAGGGGCATCCATAAATTCAAATATATTTGGGATTTTAACTGTAGACATGTAAAATATACTGATTGATCCCATGCACCTGATCTTGATTTACTAACACCAGTTCATCTGGAATCATCTCCTTTGCTAACCATTTAATCGAATAATCTTTATTTGATTAAATTCATCACATTTCATCTTTTAATTAAATACATCAATTTTATCTAATTAAATCATTATCTCCTATTAATTAAAGAAATTATTATTTTTAATTAATCCTATTCTCCTCTTTTTATTAAATAATTAGGTTGTAAAGTCATCTCCTTTAAATTAAATAAACTAACCTTTATTTGATTTAAGTCTAACACCATCCCCTTTTGATTAAATAAATCCAACTTTATTTAATTAAGTTTGATATTTAGTATTCCTCTCATTTTGATTTATTTAAATCCAAAAATACAAGTCAAATTGTCAAATTAGCTAATCTTCATCTAAGTTAATCAAATCATGATTAATCCTAACTCTAATCCATCAAATCCTCTAGATTTTGCAACTTGTGCATGTAAATCAATTTAATTGATTTATAAATTCATCCATTTTCATTCAAAAAGGCATCAAGTTGGAATATTCTTCAAATTTGAATTCTCCCTCCCAAAAGGACTTGTCCATCCAACAAGGCATTAAAGGCCTCTTACATGTCCTTTTCTTGAGCCAAGTGGCATTAAATCTTCTTTCATCTCCTTCCAACATGTCACTTCTTCAAATTCAATATCCACCTAATAGCATTTATTTGCACATTCATCAAAATGTGCTCCACCTTTCTTCAATAACATGTTGACAAGTGGCATTGTGTTATTGGTTGATCTTTAGTCCCACATTCATCCCATTTTGCATTCCTCCATCCTTCTCCATTATAAATAGAGGCCTTCTATATTTGTTTGATCATCCACAATCCATGTAAAATCACTATGCTCATTTGAATCCACCATTATCATTAATATCATCCATATTGCATCAAAGTTTTCATGGAGTTTCATTAATCATAGCAAGGTTATCAACATTTTGAATCAAGGAGCACACAATCATCATCATCATCATCAAAGCTTTGCAAGGAATTGGGAAATGGCTTCTTTCCACATCAAAGAAGCACCAATTCCCCCATGGGATGCTGGTTTGAATGTTTTGAATAAGTTTTCTTAGCTTTCAATAGATTTCTTTTGATATTCTATCTTTTCTTGTTCATTGCATTTAAATGAATTGCATAGGGAATGATTGTTTTAGACTTGTTTATTGACTAACATTGGATTGTTTGATCATGTTTGAGCAGGTCTAGATCAAGAATTCACATTAACATGTTTGAGTGGGCTTCTTGGCAACATCTCAAACATCACTATGGGTTGGGTGATAAATATAAAAACTTTTTGATCTTTGTACAGTCTTTAGTCCCTATTGACCTTTCTATGAAGCTTTGCACTCCTAAGGAATGCAATTTTGTCAAAGTCTAGAAATGGTTTATCTTTTAGTCTTTTAATTATTTCCCTTTGAAGAAGGTTTACTCTCATATCCTTCCCAAATGGCCTCTTGTTCCTCGTATTAATATAAAGTGGAAATTCAAGTTTACTTCCAAATTTTGGAGCAGATTGAGTGCCCAAATATGGAAATCGAAAGTTGATTTCGATACTCAAGTGTTGGCTTGGAAAATTTTGCATTACAAGCTTTGGGTTGGAGATAGATTGAAATGTATAATTGTTGAGCTAGCTAATTGCCCTTATTGCTTGCATATTGAAAGTATGAAACACATATTTTGGGACTACACTTATGTCATTAAATAGTGGACAACTATTTTTATATCATTTCTTGCTATTTTCCATCATGAATTAAGCTAGAAGGAAGTCATCTTGGGCTTGGGTTTGCAAAATAATGTTATTGTTGATTCTATTAGAAAAGTTAGTCTGAAGCATATTTGGAAAGCTAGATGTTCAACTATGTTTTCTAATAACTATTATCATGCAACTACAACTTTAAGGCTTTACTGTGACATTCTTCTTTAGGTGTCTTATTTGTTTTCGCAACAACAGGTTGTATGCAAGAAGAATTCAAAGGCCACGGTTTAGCTTCAAAAAATTAAAGATCAAGTCTTACAGTTCTAGTCTAATAACAAGTTTTGTCATTGTAAAGTTATACAATATATGAAATGATTGTCCATTTCATCCTTCGTTTGGCTGAGTTGTAATTATGGTTTATTTTTTCTAGTTTCCTTCTTATGACAGTTGTTTCTCTCAGCTACCTATTGGTAGCTCTTATTCTTTGTAAATTGCTTTGATTCAATATAAAAAAAACATCAAAATTCTATGGTAGGATTAGAAAGAATATTTCTTCTCAATTAAAAACTAGATTATGGAGGCCAAAAGAGAAGGAAAACAAGGCTCTAGCAAATAGATTACAATGCCAAAACAAAGATTTGAAAAGAAAATAGATATGGATAGATCAAAGAAAGAAATTACCATCCTTCATCACAAGAGTAAATAGGATTCCTTTGAGAAATGAAAAAATGAAAAAATATTTTCAAAAAATTTAATTATTCAAAATAAACAAGACTTAAAAAAAAAATTCCTTTTATGAAATGAGAAAATTTATTGGCCTACTTGAGATCAAATATAAAAATAGTATAAAGAAAATTATGGAAAAAATGTGATTATCCAAAATCTATCAAAATGTTTTTTTCAAGTTGAATGCAAATCATAGGAGAAAAAGAAGAAATGATGAATGGGTGCCCACGATTTATTGATGATGTTGGTTTTTTATATTAAAGTTTGTGATCTAAACTTTGACTCATTGAAATATAAAGTAAAAAAAAAACTCTAGTGTGGATTAGATTACATAATCTTTCTTTAGAATATTAGAATTCCTCCATCTAAATGGAAATAAAAAATTATATTAGATCATTTATATCAATGGATAAGAATATAAAAATAAAATATTTTAGCTTATATGCACATATATGTATATATATAAAACTAGAAAAAAAATTCACTATTTGTTAAAATCTTTAAATTAGAAGAAGGATACTTGAACCAAAAAAATTAATGGAGTGATCATAAGAATAATGTCCTAATAGGAAGAAAAAAGGGCACTCAAAGGAACAAAAAAATAAAATAGAAATAAAATAGAAAAGAAGATAACACCTCTCTAAATAAAGATCTTATTTTTGAAGAAAAAAGGTAGTACAAAACTAAGAAGAAAATCAAAGGAAGAAATTGGGAATAAAATAATATTGGAAATCATCCAAAGGAAGGAGAGTGAAAGAATTTCTAGGAGAATAATATTTTAAAAATAATTTTTAGAATTACAAGTGAAATAAGAAATTATTATCCTAATGTGGAGGAAATTAAGGTTATCTAACAAAAATTAAATAGTAGAGAGATAGAAGAAGAAAATAATTAAAATCTTATAAAGAATTCAGTCTTCCAAAAAGAGAGGAAATAAATGAGGAAGAATCAAGGAAGGAAATTTAGGAGATCAACATTCTAGAAGACAGAGGGATAAGCCAATCAATATCAATATTAAGAAACCAGATTATGAGAACAAAGAAAAGAGGAAAATCTATCAAGGAATTACTAGTTAGAGAAGGAGAGGTAGAATCTCAAATGAAGATAAATATGACGTTAATTTATTTGGGAAGATAATACCGTTTCCTATCAAGAAATGAAGATCAAATCATTAAATTTTAAGGGCCTAAACACCCTAATAAAAGATGCTTGGTCAATCATCATCATATATATATATATATATATATATATATTAGGCACTAATATATTCCTCCTATAAGAAATAAAATTAAACAAGAAATATGTGAAAATAATGGCTTACAAATTGAAAAATGGGAAGGATAATTTTTTGAGTTAGTCAACACTTCTTGAAGCTTGGCTATCATTTGAAATCAATCAACAACCAATCAAGAAGTCATCAAAGAAGATCAACACTAATAGATAAGTAGAATCACTTGTATATTTACTAGGTTTCATTTTTCTTGATTAATGTATATTGAAAATTCATATGCACATAATAGAAAATAGTATGGAAAGATATATTAATATTTATTAGCTCCAACTCCCAATAATTTGTTATAATTGGTAGATATTTCAATGCTATATTAAAAATGAGGAAAACATGGGGGCAAGAAAGAAGAATTGAGTAGAATTATATTTCATAGAGTTTACAACTAAATAAAAGGTCTATAAGACATAAAATCAAAAAATGGGTAATAGACCTAAACTTATTTGTAGTGTAGAAAAATGTATCCCTTTACATTTTCAACTTGTTTAGGCCCTTGTAAATTAAATGAAATTAATTGTGCCTTATTTAGGGTGTTGTAAAGTGTTTTCTCACACTTTCACACTAATCTAGTATTTCATTAATTAATTGGGATTCTTTATGCCTTAATTGGCCTTATTTTGCATCCACGAGCCTTAATTAATGCATCTTTCCGAGGATAATCTTGACACATATGCAATGACCAATCATAAATTAATGTTTTTGGATTGTATGGCTCATATTTAGTGATTTGGGACTCATATGCCACCTTGGGCATATGAGTCCCAACTAAGTTTTGGGGGCCTGATCCCAATTTTACATTAATCTAAACACTTCTTGAAAAATGTGTCCTAAATCCTAGCCTAATGGGATTCATATGCCACTTTTAACGTATGAGTCCTGTGTAGCTTAAACCTAAATTAAATTCAAATTCTTGGTGGGATTTTATTCTCCTAGATCTAATGAAAACTTGTAGTGTTGTAATTTTGAGGAATTAGGCATGAACAAGTATAAATACAAGGTTATTTCACTCATTTTCAATGAGAGCATTCTTTATAGAAAATTTGAGTTCATGTGAGCATTTAAGAGTTTACAAGAGCATTCAAGGGCTAATTATCAAGTGTTTTAGAGCATTATTCAAGTATCAAGCATCATGTCAAAGTCATCATGTGCATCATGTTTCTTTTTGAGCTAAACTTTGTGATGTAGGGTTTCATGATTCAAGCAAGCATTCAATTCAAGATCTACAACATTCAAGAAAGAGTCAAGAATTGCATCCATTGGAGCCATATCATACATGTTTGCAACATTTTATTCCTAGGGTTTGGTGAGTTGCAACATATCATATTGTTCATTCATCATTCCTCCTTTCCATTTCATTTCATTTCAAGGCTTGATTACCAAAATGGGGTTTGACCAAGGCAAACCCCTTTCTACTAACAATTTTTTTTTCCCTCTCTTTAGTGTGTGATTTGCAGATCTAGGTTGAGGACATATTGAAGAGAAAGATTGGAAAGAAGTTGTCAAGGTTGAAAAGCTATCCAAGTTGTCACCTTGTTTAGAAGATCATTAAAAGACATCTACACAACAAAATTCAACAATCCAGATCCAGAAATCATGTTGAGAAGACATAACAGATATTGAAGGGAAGATTCAAACTTTGACTTTTTGAAAAGGCCAAGCAGGACTGATATGCCATTTCTGGTGTATGAGTCCCAGTATAGTGGATTTTCTAGTTTTTAGGTGTTCCAGACTTGTCTCTACCAGATTTTTGTTCCTACCCAGAAACCCTAATCTAGGACTAAATCACCCATCATGGCGTATGAGTCCCAGTGTGCATTAAATTTATCTTTTTTAAAACTTTAGGTCTTTATTCAAGCTACTACAGGTTTCAAGGCAGCCCTCTTTGCTTCTCCAATTTTCTATTTTGTTTTGCATTCATTTCTAGATCACTTAGTGAAATTTTACACATCATTAGGTTTTGAGATTAGGTCTTGGATGTTACTTGTTTTTCCAAGCCCTATCTTGGTGGTGAACCCACTTTTAGTCATTAATCAAACCTTAGGACACCCTATTGCAGATCTCTTTCCCTCATTCCATCCTTGGATTAAGATCTCTAAGTTTTCCTTGAATGAGAAGCATAGAAAACTTGTTGCTCTATGTCCTAAACTATAAAGCGACCATTTTCTATCTTTCATTTTGGTGAACTTGCATTTAGAACATCTTATTTCTGATTTGGAGTGCATCATAGTCCTAGATTTCGCTTACATTAACTTTTCATTAGGGTTTTCATTAGTTAATTTCCATTCTAGGGTTTCTAAATCTTGCATTAGTGAAAGTGCATATAGGTTGCATTTTTGCATCTTGCATCATTGGATTTCATCAAAGAGCTCACCGATATGAACCTGTCGCAAATTGAATCGTGTCGAAAGGATTCTGTATCCCCAAGTTATGCTCGGTCAAAGTTTGGCTAGAACAGGGATTTCAGATGAAGATGCTAGGTCAAAAAATTGATCATCTCAAATTCAGACGAGAATGACATCAAATTGAAAGGCTCATCAAGACAATTCTGATGCCGCTTGAATCACATCAAATAGAGTCCTACACAAAAGTTATGACTAGTCAAAGTTCATGGGAACAGATTGACCAAGACTATACAGAGGTTGACATTAGCATGACATCAACATGCTGACGTGGCAGACTGTATGTTGACATGGGATGATGTGGCAAGACCAAAAGGTGACATGGTAGGTCTAAAATTGTGCACTAATAGTCGGTCAACAAGTGTCATTTGTGGGTGAATTAGAGAATGCCACGTGGAGCAATGAAATGGTGCCATGTGGCACTTCATAGTCTTCTTCGAGCAATGGTTGAACTATTTGTTAAAAATTTGGTCGGGGGAATCAAACCCCCAACCTCACCTTCCGATTTTCACTCCCCACCATTGCTCATTTCTCTTGTATTAGTATCTTAAGTACTCTCATTCTTCCCTTTTCTTAGGGCAACACCATCAAATTTGTGCAGCCTAGATTGGAGTGCCTAGATAAAGTTAATCTAGGACCTAACAACCTAACAAAATCTAAATAACAATCACACACATTATATAGAACATCAATCTAATTTTCTTGCATTAAAATTGAAAAAATTCTTTAATGACTTACACTAAAATACCCTAACTATTACCAATAAAAAAATGACATAAATTTGCTTCATTCCTTTATATGGACAAATGACATGTTTAATCTTCTTCTACTATTTATCCCTTACCATCTCTTATCAAAACCATCACCTTATCCTCTTGGTTCTCTTACCTTTACATCAACGCTTGATTACCAAAACGGGGTTTGACCAAGGCAAACCCCTTTCTACTATCACAAAATTTTTTCCCTCTCTTTAGTGTGTGATTTGTAGATCTAGGTTGAGGACATATTGAAGAGAAAGATCGGAAAGAAGTTGTCAAGGTTGAAAAGCTATCCAAGTTGTTACCTTGTTTAGAAGATCATTAAAAGACATCTACAAAACATAATTCAACAATCCAGATCTAGAAATCAAGTTGAGAAGACATAGTAGATATTGAAGAGCAGATTCAGACTTTGACTTTCTGAAAAGGCCAAGCAGGACTGATATGCCAATTCTGGTGTATGAGTCCCAGTATAGTGGATTTTCCAATTTTTAGGTGTTCCAGACTTGTCTCTACCAAACTTTTTTTCCTACCCAGAAACCCTAATCTAGGACTAAATTTCCCATCATGGCGTATGAGTCCCAGTGTGCATTAAATTTATCTTCTTCAAAACTTTATGTTTTTATTCAAGCTACTATAGGTTTCAAGGTGCCCCTCTTTGCTTCTCCAATTTTCTATTTTGTTTTGCATTCATTTCTAGATCACTTAGTGAAATTTTACACATCATTAGGTTTTGAGATTAGGTCTTGGATGTTACTTATTTTTCCAAGCCCTATCTTGGTGGTGAACCCCCTTTTAGTCATTAATCATACCTTAGGACACCCTATTGTAGATCTCTTTCCCTAATTCCATCCTTGGATTAAGATCTCTAAGTTTTCCTTGAATGAGAAGCATAGAAAACTTGTTGCTCTATGTCCTAAACTATAAAGCAACCATTTTCTATCTTTTATTTTGGTGAACTTGCATTTAGAACATCTTATTGCTGATATAGAGTATCCTAGATTTAGCTTACATTAACTTTGCATTAGGGTTTTCATTAGTTAATTTCCATTCTAGGGTTTCTAAATCTTGCATTAGTGAAAGTGCATATAGGGTGCTTTTTTGCATCTTGCATCATTGAATTTCATTTGAAAATTTCATTTTCATTTACCTTAGACATCATCCACAATAGAAAACATAACATTCACAATTTTTTTTGAAAATGGTGCAAAAACCCTAAACTGGGACTCATACGCCCCAATGGGTGATTTAGTCCCAATGTAGGAGATTTTGCTTGATTTCTGGGTATTTTGTGTTGACTATTATTCATTGTTCAAATCCTTGAAAAACCCTGATTGGGAATCATATGCCCCTCTGGGTGATTTAGTCCCGTTTCAAATTTTAAATTACATTTTCTAGCATTGAATTCTCTATTTCTATGTTTCTATTTGTTGATGTTAGTTATCTGTTTTAGTTTGTAGATTTTTTTTTCTCTATTTCATTGCATCTACATTCATTTGGTTCATTATGTACATTGAATAATCTCAAAATTGTATTTAGACCTTTTATTCTAAGTTCTTGCATTGCATTTCATCATGGATATGTGCTTTGGAAAGTTATGGATGTCCTTGAATTCCTTAGTGGATGTGTCAAATTGTACTTTTGGAAATGACCTTAATGACATTGAACCTATTCATGCTCACTCAACTCCTAATGCATGTCCTCCTTGTGATGTTGAAATCATTGCAGAAGATGATGACAACATGAATACATTCCTAAATGATTGCCTTAATAACCTTGAGACTAATGCATCCTTTTATCCATCCATGAAACAACCAACACCTCCTATAATACCACCACTTGATATGTTTTATCTTTTACATCCTAAAATTGAAACACAAGTTGAGCCTAAGTTCACTACAGTAGGTGAACCTAGTTCCTCTAATCAAGCAAACATTCAACCATTCTATGTCAACAAAGTAGCCAACACTCCCATAAATTTAGAAGAGACATATGGAAAAGGATTCTCGATCTTAAGCAAACAAGGATGTGATACAACAAGTGAACATAAAATTCATCAACTCTTAGAGAAAATACCAATTGAAGATACTAAAGGGTTAGGATATCAAGATCCTCCTGATATGAGTGTCCCTCTTGCTAAAGAACAAGTGATTCCTCACAATGATGATATGGATGATAGGATTGTCTTAGGCCCCCCTCCTCAATAGTCAACTCAAGAAATTGGTGAATTTAGCAAGAAACAAAAACTTTACAAATTTAAAGACTTACCACTCCCACAAAATCTAACACAAATTGAATAGAAACTGGAAGAACTTGTTAACAAAGGTTGGATTGCAATGCCATCTCCTACTAGAATCAAAAGACCTAAAAATAACAATTATTATGCATATCATAGGACTCTTGGGAATCTCATTGACAAATGCCATAATTTAAGAAGAATCCTCAAGGAACTTGATATGATAGAAATAGTCCCTTAAAAGCGGGACCCCTTTTGCTCCTTGCCATGTAATGGTTGTAGGATTTTAACATGCTCACTATTAAACGCTTTACATTCATTAGAAATCATTTCAAGATGCAAGGAACTCTTTCTCACCACCTACATGATGCAGGAGCAACCAATGGTGTAGGGAAATCTTGCATCACCCAAAAAAAATGTTTTTCCTTATTTTATTTTGTCATTTTGAGTCCCATGATGGCACTTAAGGGTTGTAAGACAATCAAAAGTTAAAAAAGGAAAAAAATGGTCACTTACTATTTATAGTAATTCAACCTAAATGGGCTTGTATGGACTTGAAAATTTACCCTGAGGAGTAGAGTTGAAAAAATTTCTGGTTTAGAAAGAATCGTCTCAATACCCTAGACGATTTGGGAGATATTGCAGTTTTCATCCCAAGAAATTTCTCCAATGTAGCTTCAAATTTAGATATGAAAACCTTAGAGGCCTCAAAACAACTTGAAAATTTGAAAAATTGATCTTCGATTGTTTAATGTCATAGATCTCTTCGAGATATTTCCAATGATATGTTATAATATCAAATCAGACACCCAGATCAGATGTTATGGCCCCGTGAAGTTGCCCCTCTAAAAAGTGAATTTCATTAAAATTTCTTCCTAGGCAAGAAATCAAACGACGAGACTTTTGGTGCCAAAACAAAAGGGAAGTTTACACTTTCTAGAACATTCTAGGGTGCTTATTAGGTAAAATAAAAAGGGTTAAGTGGGGGTTGTAGAAGGTGGCTCCATTAGTGTATATTGTGGCTCCGAATAATATATTTTGTTTTTAGAGATGATTTTGTTGTAATGAATCAAGCCCATGAGGCTGTAGCACGTAAGTTTTGAATATGTAATTTCATTTTCTAAAAATAACTGAAAGTGAAATATTTTTTTGTCTTGCAGCTTCTGTGTTGGTATCTATTTTTGTGTTTTGTGTGGGTTTCAAGTGATGTAGCCCTCATCACTACATTGGCTCATTCTTGTCTTGCACATAGTGGGGGCAAGAATTAGATAGCCTTGTCCTAGTTTTGGCATTTGATGTTGTCCCTTTGGATAGTTGTCTGCCTTCTATATATGATGAACACGACTGGGATGCATACAACTTGTTAATAGGTTGATTCACATGGGCCTTACTAGTCTTTTGCATTATTTCTTTTTCTTTTGTGTGATTGCATGTGCGTAATGTGATCACCCATCCTATTATGTTTGATGTCTCTCTCTCTTTGTGACATTCCTCTATTTGTACCTACATTCTTCTCTATTTCATAAATCTTTTATCTTTTCTTTGTCTTATGTTTTCCTTTTGGGGATAATGCAAGGCATAGAGACATTCATGTGTCTTCCATGTTGACCCAAAAGATTTTCCTTTATCTTTTTATTTGTCTTGTGTTTTCCTTTTGTGGATGAAGCAAGGAATCGAGACATTTGTGTCTCTTCCATGTTGACCCAAAAGGATTTTTTTATTTGTTTTCGCTCTCTTTGTGTCATTCTTCTAGTTCTATGAGTATTTGGGGAATGATGATAGTTTCAAGCTCTCTAAAAACTTTTTAGCAAGAACATACTGACCCCAAATCCATGGATCCCTCATGTGTTTAGAGTTCCATTTTGGGGGCAACCTCTCTTTTCTTTTTTCATGGAATAACTTTATTTGTAAACATATGAATTGGGATAGGGATTTCCAAATTAGCAATCATGTCTTCTTTATTGTTAGCATTTATCATTTGCTACTTTAAAGTAATTGCTCACATCATGGTGTTCAACAATTCCTTTAAAGTGGGGGCATACATTGGCATTATTCTTTTCTTTCTGCATTTCATGTTTCATGGTGTAGTCTTCTTATGTCATGTGATGTGTCTTTCGCTTTGTGTTGACATTGGGTGTGATGTTCCTCAAGAGCGTGATCTATCTTAGCATATTATATTCCTCTTAGTGGCTTGATGTGACACACTGTATCCCCTAAGTTGTGAATCTTCTATTCTTCAATTGGTCCTCTCTTGGAGACATTAGGCACAATGTTCCCTAAGTTAAGACCTTACATGAACTAAGCAAGACTCCTTTGGACATTCCTTACATTATTTTGGTTATATGGCCACCTTGCATAATACACTTTGCTTGCATGTAGTGCCATCTTGTTTGTTCATGAGTATCAAGCTTACAAAGCTTTTATTGCCTCATGAAGCTCGAAGTTCATTGTTGTGTGGCAACTTATCAAAGTTATCAGGAGGTATAGCTTTGGTATGGTTGAACGGGAAGCCAAACTTAGGCATGACTTTCCCATAGCCACTTGCTTGTCTATGTGAGCACATATCGGTTGTGTGTGTATGTGTCTCACCTCTTTGGAAACTCACCCAGTAGACAACCTGAAGTTTTGTTTCCTTAGAGTGAGCGTGCATGTTTTTGGACAAACAAATTAGATTTGATCCACAACATGTGGGACAAAAGGTTGAAGCTTGATCCACCCCTTTTCTGTTTTATTTTTAGCTTTTCTATCTTTGGTAGTGCATGCTTGTACCTTGTTTTTTCTCTTTATATTCTTTTCATGTGTGTTCTTTTGTGCCTATGTTGGCTTGCCATGGGATCTTGATCCTGGGGGCTTGTGAAACCCTCTTGGTTGTTGTTGTCCTATCTTATTGGCATTGGTACATTTGGAACCCTCTTGAAGCATATTTTGTCTACTTTAGTGTGAGTTTGAAGCAAGTTCATCCTCTCACTAAAGTGGGGGCTAAATGTAGTGTAGAAAAATGTAGCCCTTTACATTTTCACACTTGTTTAGGCCCTTGTAAACTAAATGAGCTTAATTGTGCCTTATTTAGGGTGTTGTAAAGTGTTTTCTCACACTTTCACACTAATCTAGGGTTTCATCAATTAATTGGGCTTCTTTATGCCTTAATTGGCCTTATTTTGCATCAATAAGCCTTAATTTAAATGCATCTTTCTGAGGATAATCCTGAAACATATGCAATGACCAATCAAAAATTAATGTTTTTGGATTGTATGGCCTAGATTTAGTGATCTGGGACTCATATTCCACCTTGGGAATATGAGTTCCACCTAAGTTTTGTGGCCCCGATCTTGATTTTACATTAATCTAAACACTTCTTAAAAAATGTGGCCCAAAGCCTAGCCTAATGGGACTCATATGCCACTTTTGGCATATGAGTCCCTTGTGGCTTAAACCTAAATTAAATTCAAATTCTTAGCAGGATTTTATTCTCCTAGATCTGGTGTCAGCTTGTAGCGCTGTAATTTTGAGGAATTAGGCACGAACAAGTATAAATACAAGGTTATTTCACTCATTTTCACCTAAGACTTTCATGAGAGCATTCTTTATAGCAAATTTGAGTTCAAGAGAGCATTCAAGAGTTTACAAAAGCATTCAAGAGCATTCACTTGGGATGATTATCAAGTGTTTTAGAGCATTATTCAAGTATCAAGCATAATGCCAAAGTCATCATGCATCATGTTTTTTTTTGAGCTAACATTTGTGATGTAGGGTTTCATGATTCAAGCAAGCATTCAATTCAAGATCTACAACATTCAAGCAATCTAAGTCAAGATCTACATCCATTGGAGTCATCTCATACATGTTTGTAGCATTTTATTCCTAGGGTTTGGTGAGTTGTAACATATCATTTTGTTCATTCATCATTCCTCCTTTCCTTTTTATTTCATTTCAAGGTTTGATTACCAAAACAGGGTTTGACCAAGGAAAACCCATTTCTACTAACAAAACAACATTTTTCCCTTTCTTTAGTGTGTGATTTGCATATCTAGGTTGAAGACATATTGAAGAGAAAGATTAGAAAGAAGTTTTCAAGATTGCAAAGTTATCCAAGTTGTCACCTTGTTTAGAATATCATTAAAAGACATCTACAAAGCAGAGTTCAACAATCCAGATCTAAAAATCAGGTTGAGAAGACAGAGCAGAGGTTGAAGAGAAGATTCAGACTTTGACTTCCCAAAAATGCCAAGCAGGACTGATACACCACTTTTGGCATATGAGAAGTGGAATATCAGTCCCAATATAGTGGATTATCTAGTTTTTAGGTGTTCCAAACTTGTCTCTTGTAGATTTCTGTTCCTGCCCAGAAACCCTAATCTAGGACTAAATTTCCCAGCCTGGCATATGAGTCCCAATGTGTATTAAATTTATCTTTTTCAGTATTTCAGGTCTTCATTCAAGCTACTACATGTTTCAAGGTGCCCCTCTTTTCTTATCTAGTTTTTTATTCTGTTTTGCATTCATTTCTAGATCACTTAGTGAAGTTTTACAAATCATCAGGTTTTGAGATTAGGTCTTGCATGTTACTTGTCTTTCCAATCCCTAGCTTGGTGGTGAACCCTCTTTTAGTCTTTAATCACACCATAGGACAACCTTTAGCAGATATCTCTCCTTCATTCCATCCTTGGATTGAGATCTCTAGGGTTTCCTTGAGTGAAACTAAGTGAAATAGGTCTAGTGCTCCATCTCCCAAAAGATTTAGAGAGCATTACAACCCCTATTTTTGAGGTTTCATTATCAAAGAATATATTTCAACAATATAACAAAAAGATTAGATAGATTCATATGAAGTGGTGATTGGGCTACCTTTCCTCTTTCATTTTAATGTGTAGCATAAAAAAATGTTTCTAGGAATGAATGTTGACATTGTTTTCCATCAAAGTGATCTCCCTCCTTTGGAAGTGCAAAAACAAAATGATGCTTTCATGATAATAGCTAAGGTTAATACATGAGGATAAAATGAACTCTAATTGACAATGGTTTGACAACACTTAATGTGTGTAGTGTAAACCTTGTTGATAAGATCAGAGTAGACAAAATCCAAATTCAACCTGATTCTTTATCTATTCATGGGCTAGATAACATAGGGAAACAACCACTTGGTGTGATCACATTACCTATTACAGTTGGAAATGCCACATTGCAAACTACTATCCATGTTATTCCTCATGATTTTTTATATAATATTCTTTTAGGTAGACCATGGATTCATGAAATGCAAGCAACGCCTTCTACTCTTCATCATAAAATGAAGTATGTTTACAACAATAAACTTTACACAGTCTAGGTTGATCTTGAGCTTGAAAGTTGTTTGCATGCTGAGAAAGATAAACAAATTCATTTGAAAATACTGACACCAACCATACAAGTGGAACCCATGCAAGAGAAAGAAAAATAAAAGCATAATGAATAAGTTACAAAGTTATTGGAAGATGATTGCAGTTCCTTAGATTTCACACCTACATTCATGGGAAGATACAAGATCACAACAAAAGAGTCTAAAAAGGGAAAAGAAAAAGTGGTAATGTTGGCACAAAATTCAATAGAATCTTCGAAAGCATCCACTTCAACCACTTTAGAAGAAAACAAAATGTACACAGAAAACTTTGATGAAGTTGATTATGAGCAACCACCGAATCCAGAAGAAATGAAAAAGCTTTATGGAAGAGGTTATGAACTTGTGAAACAACTTGGTTATAGTGGAAAAGGATGTCTAGCACTGGAGAACAATGTATTTGTTTCCCTATAGAGCCTAACACATAAGAAACCACTAGTGGTCTTGGTTATTGTCCTTTGAAAGAAATGAAAGAATTAAAGAAATCCTTGCATAATATCAATTTCATCGCACAAAACACTAATGACTAGAATTTGTTAGATTTTACACCCTCCTGTAAAGGAGAGCACAAAATCTCATAATCTAAAGAGTCTTGTGTAAGTATGACACCTTGTACTAAGAAAGAGATATATGTGTCACAAAATAAGAGAACATCTACTTTTGATCAAGAGAGTATCTTGTCGAGACTCCTCCAAGATCACTTGATATCTCTCCCTCCAAGAACATGAAAGAAATGGTACAACAATAGTTGATTTTCTTCATATCATAGAGTTCATGGTCATTCTACTAATTAATGTAAGGATTTAAGTGATAAAATTCTACATCTTAAGGATTGTGGTGCTCTTCCTTGTGTTGAAGCACCTAGTTCCTCTAATTAATAATAATTTTCATCAATCATCTTGGCTCATCCTTGTCTTGTACTAAGTGGGGGCAAGGGGTTAGGTAGCCTTCTACTCATATGACACTTGTCATTGTCTCTTTGGGCTAGTTGACCACCTTCCATGTATATATAAGAGCAAGCTTGGGATGTGGATGACATGCCTTAAGTTGGATTGCATGTGATGTACTTTTCTTTCTATGTTTAGCATTACATTTTGGGGGAAACCCTTTATTTGTGATGTAGTTTCATTTGGGAACATATGACTTCACATAGGGATTTTTGAAAAAGCTCTCATGTCTTCTTCTAATTTAAAGAAATTACTCATAGCAATGGTGTTAGCAACCGCTTTAAAGTGGGGGCATACATTGACACTCATTTTTCACTGTGTGATTTTATTTATTCTTGTCATACATCCTTTTCTTGTTGATGACATTGGGCATGATTTCCTTCAAGAGTGTGATCTCTCTTAGCATAATATTTTTCTCTTAGTGGAAATGCCAAGCAGAGTGCATTCCCTAAGTTGTGAATCTTCTATTCTTCGATTGGTCATCTCTTGGAGACATTAGGCATGATGTTCCCTAGGTTGATACTTTACATGAACTAAGAGAAACCCCTTTGAATGTGCCTTACACTATTTTTCATTTACAATAACTATTATATGACCACCTTGCATAACACACTTTGCTTTCCTATAGAGCCATCTTGTTTGTTCATGGGTGTTAGCATATGAAGTGTTGCTTGCCTCATGGATCACATTGTTCATGTTGTGTGGTGCCTTATCAAAGTTATTAGGAAATGTAGATTTGGTATGGTTAGCACATATGGGATCCAACCATAGGCATGAATTTTTGATAGCCACTTGCTTGTGTGTGTGAGAACATACCAACCATGTGTGCGTGTCTCACCTTTTTTGGGGCTCAACTAGTGGATACTGGATTCCACTAGCCCTTGTGAGCATGCATTTTGTTTGCGTAGTGGACATCGTGTTCCACTTGTAATTTTTTTTTGGACTAACAACTTAGACCTGATCCACATCGTGTTGGACATAAATTATTGAGGCTTGATTCACCCTCTTTTTCCTTTTCTTTCTTCTTTATGTCTTTGACAGTGTATGCTTGTATCTAGTTGCTGCTTCATACATTATTCACATGTGTGTTATTTTGTGCCTATGTTGGTCTTCCATAGGATATCGATCCTGGGGGCTTCATCATCTCTCTTGATTGTTGTCATCCTATCTCACTAGCATTGGTAGACTTGGACCCCTCTTGATGCAAATTTGTCTACTTTAGTGTGAGTTTGATGAAAGTTCATCCTCTCACTAAAGTGGGGGCTAAATGTAGTGTAGAAAAATGTATCCTTTTACATTTTCACACTTGTTTGGGTCCTCCTTGTTAAAATTTGGCTTATTTGTGCCTTAATTGGTCCTATTTTGCATCCACAAGCCTAATTAAATGCATTTTTCTAAGCATAATCCTAACATATAATGAATGGAAAATCATAATTTAACATTTTTGGCTGTGTTCCAGATCTAGGGATCTGGGACCCATACACCCATCTAGGCATATGGGTCCTCCCTAGGTCTCGGGCCCTGATTTCAAATCTCACATTGAACAAAGAACTTCTCAAAGTATGCATCCCAGGTTTAAGCCTCCAAGACTCATACACCCCACCTGGCATATGAGTCCCGCTTAAACCTAGGACCTATTTTAATTCAAATTATTGGCAGGATTTTATTATCCTTAGTTTCGATTTTTGAATGTTGGCTTGTAGTGTTGTAATTTTGAGAGCATAAACAAGTATAAATACAAGGTTATTTCACATAATTTCTCCTGGAAAGTTTCCAAGTCATCTAAGATTTTCAAGAGAGCATTCCTAAGGAAATCTTATGAGTTTTCAAGAGAATTTAAGAGAAAATCATCAAGCATTTGGAGCTAACATTTGTGATGTAGGTTTCATGATTTAAGCAAGCATTCAAGACAAAGCTTTAAACATTCAATCAAGAGTCAAGATCCACATCCATTGAAGCCATTTCAAACAAGTTTTCAACCTTCATTTCAAGGGTTTGGTGAGTTGCAACATTGCATTTTTTCATTCATCATTCCTTCATGATTTTCTATTCCATTTCAAGGTCTAATTACAAAAACGAGGTTTGACCAAGGCAAACTCCCATTCCCTAACAAAACAACATTTTTCTCTCTTGATGTGTGTTTGCAGATCTAGGTGAATTGAAGCTTGAATATCCTTTGAAGAAAAAGTTGTAAAAGTTGTCAAGAAGTCATCCTCTTCACAAAAAATCACCTATAGACCAAAATTCAGACTTTCAGACCTGAAGATTGGACAAGAAGGAAGCTACAATAGATCACTAGAGGCTACAAAAGTATTATTCATACCCTAGTAATGGGACTCATATACCCAACCTGGTGTATTAGTCCTTGTATAGCCATTTTTCCATCCTTTTGCAAATCCTAATCAGTCATCAGAAGATTCCAAATCGTGCCCAAAAACCCTATAGCAAGACTAAATCGCCTAACTTGGCATATCAGTCCTAATATACTTTAAAAAGTAGATTTTCAAAGTTGCAGACCTTGCTTTGACTCCATCATTCTTCCAGGTACTTTACTAGATTTGATTCCAGTTTATCAATCTTTTTCAAATTCCTAGGTCATATAATGAATTTGCATATTGCATTGAATTTCTTCTTTTAAAGCATTGTTTAATGGCTAACCCCCATCTAATCACACTAGGAACCCACTAGCCATCCCTCAATCGAGTCACTTGGTTGAGGGATCTAGGTTTCCTAATGAACTAAAGTGTGAAATAGGTCCCAAGATCCAACACCCAAAAGGTGGAACACCCATTTCCCTTTTGCTCATAATGTAGATCATTCTTCCCATCTTAGTTTTAAATCACTTCCCAATTCAACTCTTTCTTAAAGAAGAACAAAAGATAGAAAGATGCCCATTTAAATTTGAAAATACAAGGATGGGAGATCATGATTTTGCAACGGATATGAAAATATGGTTAGGTAAGGCTCAATTTCAAAGTGGATATTTTTTTTTGATATTGTTCAAGAATTTTATAAAAAAAAGGAAAAGGTCTAATGGAACAATACTTGGAAATATTGACAAAGGAAGAGATTATTTGACGATAAAAAACAAGGGAAATATGGTTAAAATGTGGGGATAATATATATTCCACAACTCTAAAGAAGCTCAAAAAATATACAACAAAACAATAAGGATAAAATAAGAACTTTTAGTGAGAGAAAATGGAAGAGAAACTGATTCGAGGGTACAAACATGGGAATGTAGACATGGCGATTTTCTAGGCATGTCAAGGTTTTGATCTTTTTTTGCATGTGTAGCAAGGGTGTGTGGCTCTTGCACGCCTATGCATGTGGGTGTTTGTGTGTTGGAAGCCCTCCTTTGGCACCTTTGGCATTGGTTTTCAAACTATATTTTTTTGAGGTCTAGTGTTTTTTATTGCTTTCTTTTTGGGATTTTTCTTTAGTGTTGTGTGCCATG